>VDFB02101874.1:0-23803 GCA_007258455.2 Sequoia sempervirens | reverse complement strand
AGAGAGATGAAGAGATTGAAGAGAAGAATACAAAAAATGCTACTTTAAAGGAAATGGTGGACAATATAGCAGCCTTAGTACCTCAGATATTAGAATGCAGGACTCCTCCAAGGGTTTATGCTTTGTATTTGAAGGAGAAGAATCTTTCTTTTAAACTAGCAAGGATTGTTTCAGGTTTGAATCCTTCCATTGAGACTCCTCTTGAATTTTTCCAGGCTTATCAGATTGCTCCCCCTGAGATGAAAAATTTGTTGTGTGAATTCTATTTGCATAATTATGTTGTGTCCACAAATCATGATTGGAATCCATTGTTGTATGTTGGGGATCTCCAATTAAGGGAATTCATGTCCTAGATACAAAATGAAATTAGTTGGGGAAAACAGTTTAGGACTTATAGGCAAATAGAATCCAACACTCCCTTGCCCATCAGGGCTGAATCTAGAAACCCAAGGGACATTTTCGGGGATTGGCACATAATTCTTTACCGACCAAGCTATGGCAGTAGGATCCTGCCTGAGAGAGAAGCAGTTTATAAATAATATAAGAAGGTAGCAAAAACCATAGGGGAATTTGTAACGGGATATCTGGCACAGAGGCAAAACACTCTGACTGATGAGTTAAAACAAGTTGAGCCTCACTCTTTGCAGAACTATGTTGCAACATGCAAAAGAGTTGATAGATATATACAGATTGGAAGCTCGAAGGGACAATTTTGGCTTCCATTAACTTTTCAGCCACCTATCCTATTATGGCCTGTGCCAAATTTTAGGTATTATCAGTATGATATAGCTGTAGAGAGGCAAAGATGGAACAGGTTGGACAACAAGCAAGGGTTCTATTGGGACCCTAATTCATACACTGCAAGAACTGATGTAGGAAAGCTAATAGTTGCAAATTTCAGGGCATTGACTAAGCAAAAGAACAACCCTTCCTCTGCTGGAGGACCAACAAAGCCTTAGGTTGGGGGGGAGTGATGAGTCCAATTTTTGGCTCAATTTTGATAGAGTTTATTATCCATTTGTTGTTGTTGTCATAGACTTTGATACTTGGATGTTGACCTTTTTATGATATTTCCTCAAAACCATAGACATTGGGCATGAGTTTATTTTTGTAACCTTTAAATGACATTGACATGCTATATGAACTATCTATGTTAATTTTACACGTGGATTAATGAATGACACATTAAGATAGTTAAAAATATGCAATTGTTGTGTGTACTAATATTGTTATGCATATATAATTAGAGCCTACAAAATTGAGGAAGATTCTGCCGACTGGTCGTTTGCCATAAAGGTCAACAAGGTGATCATTCAAAGGCCAATAGAGGGAAGACTCTCAATGGAGGGAGATTCCTAGTTTAAATCGAAGAATTGTAACCGCCTTGTAAATGGTCTTAATTATTTGTTGAGCGAATATAGGAGTTACTGTTGTGCTAGATCTGTGTTAAGGCAAACATGCTTGACTAGATTCCACGTATGCATAACCTCCTCTCCACTTTTTATGCTTTCCCTAAAGTGGCGTCCTCCTAATCTGTTGGAGTTGATCGCCTTGCTAGGTAGTTAGTTAGTAGTTTTTCTTCCTATAAATAAGACTCGAATGCTCCTTCTCAAAAGGTTGATTGATCTGATGATGTACTCACATTCTTAGTTTTTTTTGGTAATATAGTTATGTTGCTCAATGGTACTCATACTTTCCAATGAATAAAATGAAGTTATAAGTTTGTGCATCTAAGTTTACATTTTTCTTAAGGGATACTCATCCAAGGGGGCCCACTTGGTGAGCATTCCATCCTTTAGTTTAGTTAGTACTTTCTGTTCAACAATTAGTTAATAATCTGGCACTGTCTGCTCCTGCAACCACTAGAATTCCATTCTATGACTTTTCCTGCAGCCAAAGCAGACTTAGTAGTTTCCTGTCTATTTGCTCATATTTTCATTTTTTTCATGCATTTTAACTTAGTATAGTTGTTGGTTGATGTTCAACACTTATATTACTTCTTTCCAAGCAATTTACTTTCAATATTATGTCTTTCTTAGCTATAGAATGAATATGGCTACTATGGATTCCTAGTGCACATACTGTGTTGACCCATTTCAAGTCTACGTCCTTGGGTTGACAAGTTAAATGCACCTTCATGATGATTGAGATAACTATTCAGATTAGATGTCCAATCTTTGAATCACTGCTGTAAGGGCTTAGTTAAATCATTGTAGGAGGCCAACAGTCTTCATTGACGGTTTTGTTGTCGAGATCAATCAACATAGAGAAGATAATCTTGTAGGTCCTTTAGCAAATTGACTACATCTGAATTCCCAAAAGAGAGGGCACCTTTCTTTAGCAAGGGCTCCTTTTTCATGCTAGGCAGCCATTTTGGATGTTTCTTGATAACAACCTCTTCGTACTCCGTCGATGTTTGTTGGTGATCACTGAATTAGATGATCTTGCTAAATGTTTCATTGTTGAGCCAACAGGAAAGCTAGGAGGATGACTACCTTGGATGAATCTAGTGACTGGATTTGGCCCTTTAGATCCAAGGGAGCCTTTATTCAGTAGGGGTGCTTTTGGTACTTTTTCTTGTGTTCTCCTTGGTAACATTTCCAGAGTTAGCCAAATTTTGGCCTTTTCCAGTTTCCAAAATATCCTTTGTCAAACAACATATTTTTATCCTTTTCCACCATGGTTGCGTCGTTGAAGCTTTTGAAGCTTTTGCTTTCAGCACCTGGTACTGGCCAATCTGCCATTAATGGCTGCAGAGATCTTAACTCTATTCCCGAAAAATAGAAATAGACCCACCAGAGTAAAACATGTCTTTTGATGATTTTGACTTGACCAGTGTGATCGTGAATTCAATTAATCCTATCAAAATCATTTTCGATCATTTCTGGGAAGGTCCTATTTTCAAGGGTTTCCCTAAAAATAGGGGTACAAAACTCTGATTTTCAATTTTTTAGATTTTTGCACATATGTTCCTTGACAAAAACCCACAAAGACCTTATGTTTGGTTTGACCTAAAACAAAATTTTGAAGACATTTTAACATGATTTAGCTCAATTTAAGCAGAATGCCAAAAAATTATTTTGGGTACAACACTTTGCTATCAATTAGCCAACCTTTTGGGCAATCTCCTCATGTTGGACTATTAGAGGGGATGGCCATTACCTACTTAATAGTTTCTTGTGTCCTCTCAATGGTGTGGGTGGGATTTCCTTATTAACCAAAACAAGTTTGATAGCCTAACTCTTTTCATTTCCCTACCAAAGAGTTTTGACACTTTTCCAATTTCTTTTCAAGATTCATATCTACAATAAGGCCTTAAGGAGGGAGGGGAGACCACTCTCATCATTTGGGAGCTAGTGGAAGATGGAAAGGACTTGTATAATTAAGGACCTAGGGAAACCTTAATGATCAAGACCCCCCATCCAACCAATTTTATAACTTAAGTTGCTTAAGTTATTTTCCTTTTTTTCTAAATTTTGAACTCATGATGGTGTAAAAGGTTTATTTTTGTTTAGGAGTCATGTTTGATGTTGTGATTGTTTCCTTTTGGGGCTAAAAGTATAATTTTTTCTAGCTTGGCCAATTTGTCTAACTTTAGGGCATGATAATATTCCATCCTAATATTATGAGAATAAGCTATACTTATTTCATTTAGTTTATACATATAATTTTATTTGATAAGAAATCATTCAAATTACCATTTATAAGCTTGTCAACATTGAAAATCAACTTATAGATGACAAGGAAAAGCAACTATAGGCCTCACATGACTCATGTTGGCAATAACAAATTAATAAATATAGTCCAAGAGGCACTAAGCAAGTGTAAAAGGTCCAAGACAAGAGAGAAGAAAGGCGATTGTCCAATGAATATGTGGTTTGACGAAGAGTGTAAGGCATCGAGAAAATATCTCAAGGACTAGGGAAATTAACATGTAAAAAAGAGTACATGAAATTGGTAAAAAATAATAATAAAAGGAACAATACATGAAAATTAGGGGGGAAGAGTTGATAAGTCTTGAGAAGCATGACCTTAAACATTTTTTGAAAGAGCTACAAACAAGTAGAAAGCAAACAAATAATAATATGACATTAGTGTTATGGTTAGATTATGTGAACCAATTGTATGATCACAAAAGACAAGGATGCCCCTCTAGAAATCAAAGCACAAGTGAAGTTGTTTACCATTAGCAAGGTTGAAAAGGGATAAGCAATGTAGCATGTGGGAAAACATGTGATATAAACAATTTATAGGTAGAATATTTAAAGTGGGGAAGTGACATCATGGAACCTCACATAAAAGACATTTTCAACAACATTGGTCATGATGGATTTTACGAGGAATGGACCACCAACCTTGTCATACCCTTTTTAAAGTGAAGAGGTTAAAAATCTGTCAAACTACAAATTTCTTATGATCAATCCTCTTATTGCAAACCTATGTAGAGATATGGTTGAATGTATGATTATCAAGTGGGGAAAAACAAGGAAAAAGAGTGAAAAGGAAAGTAGCCTTTAGACCTAAATGTTTGACTATAGATCTTTGGACTCTCAAACATTTAAATAAATAAATTTGGAACCAAAAGGTTAAGAACATTTTTGCTACTTTGTCAAGTTCAAGAAAGTATATGACATGGTTCATAGAAGCAAACTATGGGATAATATGGAAGAAATCAGAGTGCTAAAAGAATATAGTTGTTGTCCATAGATTTTATGAATGGTCTAGGGCCAAAATTAGAGCACATGTAGGTTTATCAAAGTGTTTCAACAATGACATAGGGGTTAAATAGGGCTATTTACTATCACCCACCTTATTTGGCCTATATATGACAAGTTAGAAGAATAAAGAGATGGATTAAGTAGTAACATGGTCAAGGCAATTGGTTATGTTATAAAACTCCTTTACATAGATGATCTTATTCTAATTGTAACAACCTAAAGTTTAATATATCATTTGGAAGCCCTAGAAATCTTCTATAATAATGTTAGGATGCAAGTCAACACCAACAAAACTAAAACGTTGGTTCATATTTGAGGGAATCCCAATTGACATAATGACATAATACAAATACCTAGGCTAGATTCCACTGACAATCTTAGTTGCGAATCTTGCATAACAAAGAGAATTCAAGGTGGGCGGAGAGCACTATAGGAGATCTACAAAATAGATGCAAAGATGGTGATTTGTGGGATTAGAAAACCAATAGGATTTTGTTTGGGTTGCTAGTTGTGCTAGTGTTGCTCTATGGATTTGAAGTTTGGGCCAATAGTACATCAAATCTAAAGTGAAGGAAAACTGAGAGAATTTACTAATATGTAATCATGAGAAACTTCAAGATTAAAATGTTAGTCCCATACAAAATAGTACTAGCAAAGACATGTACCTTTTTGATGGAGGCAACAATGATAATTCATCTTCTAGGCTACCTAAAGAAAATAAAGGACTTGGAGGATGACAAGTGGCCAAAGATAGCCATAAGAGAAGAGTTGAACAAAAGAAAGAGGACATGGATGAATCAAAACAAATTATGGATGGATAAGTGGGGCTTCAACTTAAGAATGCCTAGACACCAAATAAGATGTTAAAAATCATGAGAGGGAGAAGTTTAGAATAAGCTTTTGGACAAAGCAACTCGAGAGGAAAAAATAATTTTATATGCTTTAGTTCAATCCTATCTATGAACATGACCAAAAACTTACATAGGGGTTAAAGTCAAATGAAAAATGAATATGCATCTTTTGTACTTTGGACAAGGTAGAAACATAAATAGTGCTCCACATATGCCAACATTTAGGATAATTATTGAGGCAATTTGTAAGGGAGGTCATTGTCTATTATGTTTGAAGAGGGAAACATTAAAAGGATTATTGATCAAATTTCTTAGTTAAAGAATGAAACTTATTTTTTTTTTTTAAAATAATAGAGATTCAAGCTAACACTTTTATACTATGCAATGACTTTTGAATATATCTCACTTCTTTAGTTTTGACTCTATAAATCTTATAAACTATTTTAATTTTGTAGATATTATTCTTTATCTATCTATCCACATTAAAAAGGAAGTTAACCTCCTAATTCTTAAGTCTTAAATTTGATGATTATATAGCTGTATTTACTCATTTAGTCATAAGGACAGATTTCAAATAAAATGTTAAAATTTATGTATAATTATTCAATATATTTTTTAATAAAATAAACTAGACTTGAACATTTAAAAAACAACTTCAAATAAATGACGGTCACAAAATATAACTTGACGGGCAAGGTTGACCGTCAAGTTTAGGCTTTTTTTAAGTACTCTCCAACTTTCGTCCAACAGGTACACGTTGCGTTAAACAGATGAAGAAAAACACACTTGTGGGGAGGAGTTTTGGGGGTCCAGCATAAATTTTTCGACTCCTACTTCCAATAAGCTCTGCCTCATATTTAATTCAAAGACGTGGCCTATTTCCCCCAGCTTAAGCTAGCCTCTGTGGAACCTGCACCTTTTTATTTTGAGTTAAGAGTTCAATGTATTTCACATTGACAAGATCTGTCTGTAATGTTGGGTGATAGAGAAAATGGCGCCATTTGGATTGAACAAAGATAGTTAGACTACTCAACTAACTTTGCCATGGCATATTCTGCAGCAGCAATGCAATTGTCGTTACCGGCTCTCGGGAGACGCTGCAGCATCAACAATAAAGCTTCTCCCCATTTTTTATCACACAATAGGTTTATCTTGGTACGCGATTTTATGTTTAAGAATAAAACAAAATAAAATGAACAGTTAGACTCTGTTCTGTATCATATTTGTAGCTTCAAAGAAATTGCGTATGATATGTTTTTTTAATCACGATCTTACACATTGAAGGCACACCGCAGTCACACTGAAATGGCTGTTTTTAAGGAATTGTGAAAAGATGTGTGGCCCGTTCTACCGATTCCGCGTTTTAGAAAGGCCCTTCCAGATTCTTAATAGCTCTGTAATGGTAGACTTTCCTAGCTTATTGAAGAGTTATTGAAATATTTGCTCAAATCAAAGTAAATTTGGATCTGTATTTTAGAGATCGTCTCAAAGAGAAGCCAAATTCTCACACTCTTGGAGTAAATCTGCAGTGACATGCTGCAGTTTCCCTCCAGTTAGTCAGTCTCCAAATAAGGTCAACAACCACAAGGTAAGGGGATCCGCAAAATACACCACCAATGACTATATATATATATATAGTAGGAACCCTGTTTTGTATATCCATTAGGTGTAAGTTAGGAGTAGCTTTGTCCATATGCTCTGTAAATCATTTCATATTCTAAATTAGACTAAAAATATTTATCTCATATTTATGATTTAGTAGTTGTTAGTTGTCTTTAGTGAGACTCTATATATTGTATTTATCCTAGGTGTATGTGGTAATAGTTTTCTTTAGCTGTAATGTGTATATTGTAATGACTTAACAAGTGTAAAGTTATATTTGGAGTTGCTGCTCTGTTGAATGATTGCCCCTTTGAATTGGCGACAACACATTAATATATTCTAATTTTTCATTATATTTATGCATTCTACTTCTTAATTGAGATATGTTATTGCACATTAATATATTCTATTTTTTTAATATATGTGCATGTTACTTCTTAATTAAGATATGTTATCGCATATTATATATTTTAGTGTCTTTTTTGAGCTCCTTGGCAATCCATAATCTTTTTTTTTTTGGCAACATGGTGCATAGAAGTGCTTGTGATAGGTTGATAGCCTCTTGTAAGATTGGGTGTGCATTCCACTAATTAATTGGGGGAAGTAATTGGATCTAAAATCAACCCCAAAACTCATGGTGAGGAGTACCCTAGGAACCCCAAGGGGCAAGAATTTGAGGAAATTTGTCAACTAAAATGGTCAACAGTCTTGCACCTTATATTTTTAGTAGATTTTTACCCTAAGTGTTTAGGGTGAATTGTTGGAACTTGGAGGTATATCCGTGGCTAGAATATTAATTGTCAATAACTAATAATGGTACTTGATTCTAATGTCCCCAATACAAATCATGAGGATTAGCGGCACATTGGCTGTCCTTTTCTTGGATTACCTGAAAGGAAGAGGACATAGAACATTATTGGGTAACTATGGAGTCTTTGGCTTGTATTATATTCTATTCTTAAGTTGTGTGCATGTCTTTTTATGCAACTTAAGTGAACTTAAGTCATTTTAAGTTGTGGGCACATCTTTTTAGGCAAATTAAGTAACTACTAGCCAAAAGACTTAAGTTGTCCCCTTTTTATGTACTTTAAGTGATTTTAAAAAGCATGTGATAAAAAGGCAATGGGGGCATGGGTTTTCAAGGAGCTTATTGGATCAATTTTTAGGTTTTTAATGTGGAGCTTTGGATTAAGAGGTGGTAATTCAAGGGCTGAGATTAATTCATCTCTTTGGGAGTTTTATATAACTCTCTAGGGGTCTTTTAGATCTCATTATGTTGTAAGTTTTTCTATTTATTGTTGCTGCAATTTGGCTTAAGGTTTGAAACCCTTGAGTATGCTTGGTTTCGGAGAGACATGCGAGCTCCCCCTTGTCAGAAGGGTGTGTTTCGGTGGAAGAACTTTGGTTTGAGAAACCCTAACACATCAATTTTCAGGGCTGCAATTGTCTATCAAGTTTGGAGGCCAAATTGAAGATGAAATTCAGAGTTGAAGGTTCAAATTTGGAGTAACTTCAACATGGTATTCATATTTCTGAGCATTCTTGAGGATGACAATAGAAAATCAAACTTAGTGCTGATTTATTTTGGGAGTGACGCCATATTTGAAGACGGCTAGGGTTTGATCAAGGTCTGAGGTATTTTATGTTTAAATCTGCATATCCATTTCAGTTTTATCTTAGAAAAATAGAATGAAAATCATGGTAATGCATTTCTGAACTTTCTGTGCAGAAATAAAAGGATTTCCTGCACTTTTCTTAAGTTCAATAATACTCAGAAATTTATTTCTTTTAGCTGAAAAATCCGATCATTAGTCTGATTGTAAATCTGATTTTGTTGTTGAAATTCCTATATGCAAATTAAGTCTCAGATTTTTCTGTGCCCTAGTTTTGAGCAGCCTTTGAATCACCATCACTTAATCTAAAGCTCCACGTTAAAAACCTAAAAATTGATCCAATAAGCTCCTTGAAAACCCATGCCTCCTTTGCCTTTTTATCACATGCTTTTTAAAATCACTTAAAGTACATAAAAAAGGGGACAACTTAAGTCTTTTGGCTAGGAGTTACTTAAGTTGCCTAAAAAGATGTGCCCACAACTTAAAATGACTTAAGTTTACTTAAGTTGCATAAAAAGATGTGCACACAACTTAAGAATAGAATATAATATAAGCCAAAGACTCCATACTTACCCAATAATGCTCTACGTCCTCTTCCTCTTTGGTAATCCAAGGAAAGGATAGCCAATGTGCTGCTAATTTGGTTAATTGCATTCCTTTATGCAATTGTTTTCATTTTATTAGTCTCTTGCTTTCCTTTGTGGGTATTTTTTGGAATTTTATGCTTGCCTTTTTGAGGTTCTATAGTGTTTCTTCATCCTTTCAGCTTTTTTAACTTTTGTTTTATTTTATTCTCTTTTTCTCAATTGGCTAGTCCTTCTAGGTCCTCGTGCCCCCTTCTATCCCCTCTCCCTTGTGCTCTTTTTAGGTAGCTCTTGGTCTGCAACTTTTCATTTTTATCCTTTAGCTCTGCTCTCATCCTGATGATGGATCACGAAGTGTGATCCTAAACGTTGATGCAAAAATTCTCACACAATCAAAACCAGAAATCATTGCAAAGAACTTGCTGCCTGTTTACAAATTTATCTAGGAATATGATGAAAATGTTGAAGATGCAATGTCTTACAGGATCAATCAGCTGACAAAGTTGGATGAATCAAGAAGGCAAGCTCAAGTAGTCAACCTGAGGAAGCAACTAGTTAAATATTTGTTTGACAAAAAAACATGCGCTAGGAATTCAAGGTGATCTAGTGCTGATGTGGAATGCAAGTGCTCAAGACAAAGGTAAACATGGCAAATTTGATCCTTTGTGGTTGGGCCCTTATGTTGTCATTAACACTCATGGGGAAAATTCTTATTTTCCGGATGGAGAATTTCAGGAGTTGCTAGTGCATGGACAATTCTTGAAGCATTACTTCTCTTGAGCTCTGCTCACTTTTCCATGCACATTAGTTTAGGCTTTTCCTTTGTTTGGTCTTGTGTCGCTGTGATTGCTTGTAGCTCATAGTGAAGTGTTTTTCCTTTTCAGTTTGGTGTGCCTGTGTTTGTATGGTCTGCGTCCTAGAGTTTTTTGAATACTTGCCATGCTTCGTCTATTAGGTCTTGCAGGTTTTCACATCCCCATTTCATTTCCCATCATGTATAACCGATTTAAGAAAGTTTTCATGGGTTTGTGATGTTTAGGTGGTGTTTTAGTCATTATACTCATACCCCCATTCCGGCCTTAAGTACCCAAATTAAAAAGCCATAAATCTGTCTAAGTGTTAAGGTTGCTAAGAGTTCCAACTCTTAGAACACCCAATTGGGTATCCATGTTTCAAGTTTGAGGAAAATACGACCAAAATTGTGAAAGTTATGCAATTGCGAGATTTTCCTAGTGTCTGGGATGTGTTTCAAGTTTGAAGAAGTTTCAAGTAAAATTGTGAAAGTTATTCAATTGTGAAATTTTCATATGCATTGGAATATTTTGGTGTTGTGGGATTTCAGGCATGATCTGGATATGTCTTAATTCCTCCAAACCTCTGCTTCACCCCCTTTTTGCTTTCAATACTCACCCATTTCCCCTATTGCGAAATTTCGACCCTACTTTGGGTATATCTTGTAGGTCTGTAAACTTCCTCAATGTCCCTAAGCCCATCGAGTCTCCGCTATATCCTTTTGCCTTCACTTTTTCTGTCAAGATGTCTTATTGTGGAATTTCGTCCCCGACAAGGATACGTCCACTTCACCCAAAAATTCTTGCAATATCCTATTCGCTTGAAATTTCCACAATTACCTTTTAAACCCTCAGTGAACTTACATTGTGGAACTTCAACACATATTGGCAATTGTCCAAGTGACTCTGATTTTTCGCAATGTCCAATTGACTCAAAACTTTGGCAAATGTCCAAGTGACTCCAATTTTCCGCAATGTCCAAGTGACTCCAAAATTTTGCAATGTCCTAATTTCTCCAAATTCTCGCAATAGTACCAAAGGGTCACGGATCTCCACAACTCTTTTAGAAGACGCGTTTTTTGCCGCCAATAAGTGCTGACAACGCTCTAGAATTGTAGTTTGAGGCATGCAATGCATGATTTCACACCATAACTTGGAACTAGTGCTTGCATGAGAGGATTAACAACAAATATCTCCAAGTTTTACTACAAAAATGAACCGTGGCATGTTGTTGCTGACAGAGACTCCAAGTTCTCACGGGAGGTTGTGCTTGATGCACTATTTGTTAGACTCAAGGCGTACTTCTCATGACCTGCAAGGTTATCTGTGGCCTTTTAAAAAGGGATATTTGTCATCAATCGAGGGTTCTAAAAAAAAACTTTTGAGGAATCCGAGAAGACTTTGGGCAATGACTTGATTGTTTTTGTGTCATATGTTCTGGGTACATAGTCAATGACTACACTTTTCTATAATAACTATACATACTTTGATTTAAGCGTATATGAATACATGCTCTCAGTGTGTGTCATCTCCATTTTGTGATCTAGTATTCTTTTGAGCAAAATAATCAAGTATTGTGATGTTCATGAGTGCACATTTGCTACACATGTGTTATTTTCTTTGTTAGTCTTGTTCAAGTGACATTGTAATTTCTTTCATTGATGATAATAAAGAATATTGATGTCCCAGAATGGATTTTGAAGTAGGATCTCACTATTAGCCCTTTGCAGGTCGAATTATTACGAGTTGATAATTCTAGATTGACCATTGGAGTATATTGGTTGTTATGAATGAATATGTATGATATATTGATTTTGTTACCTTGAATAGGCGCCGATTAGTCTAGTTTCTCCCATAGCCTCAAAATTGATCTTAAAACAATAAAATCTTAAATCAACCATTTTATATTTTTGTATTGTTTGAATTCCTCATCTTTGAAACAAATTGGTCACAGGGAGCTTACATGTTTTAAGATCTAATTTACAAATCCTTGTCATAAGTAAATGAGAGTTAATTTGCTAGGCATTGAGTCATAGATCTATAGCATATTTGCACTCAGTGTCATAAACAGAAACCCACCTAGGTTTTGCAAAGTCTGAAGTGTAGAGGAAAACACAATTGAAAATGTTTCCTGTTTGCTGGCCCAACTTCCAACAGCTTTGAGCATAAGATTAGGTAAATCTTTAGGAGTTATTGGAATACAAGTTGGGGAACCAACAAAGCACATAACTTGTAATGATAGTGGAAGTCAATCTTATGCTGTAGAAGCTATTTTTCAATTGAAGTTATTGTAATTGTAATTGCATGTTTGTAATTTCATGAGTTAAATTGATAGAAGATTATATTTAATCAAGATTAGTATTGGCAAGATTTGTCTTTTTAAATTGAATCTCTAAATGTAGTTTAATCATTTCGTTCATGAAATTGTGTGTTCACTCATCTCAATTTTTCTTGCTGTAGATTTGTTGGTCTTTGTTTTATCTAGTAGCTAGCATGTCTATGTTTTCCCTTCAAATCTTTGCACATGGCCAAATACTAGCATTTGTTTTAGCTAGTAGGCAGTTGTCTCCATTTGTGCTTGAATTAGTTTACCCTCAATCAAGTTAGAAAATCTTGTTGTAGGGCTTGATTATTGATAGTACTACATTCGCATTTGGGGGAAAAACTTAGTTAGCAATTTACATTAAATGCAATTGGTACCCAAAAGTGCTACCCCTAAAAAACTTCAAGATCAATCATATGCATAACCAAATGTTAGATCATTCTTGTCACATCAATTTTAACTATTTTATCTTTTTTGTCAAATAGTCAAGTCTTTGCTTTAACCAATAGGGTGCTATTTTTGTTCATGCTTGAAGTGTTTATCCTCCTAAAATTTGAAAACCTCGTTGCAAGCTTTGTTTGCTGATAGTCTGGTGCTTGTATCTGGGGAATACATAGTAATTAAGTAATTCACATTTAATGCAAAATCCCCATTGGAATCTTGTATAGTGTGCATGCTTGTAAATTTTGTTAGTTTTAGGTTTAGTTAGATCTTAGGGAACTTCCCCTTTTAATTTGTAGAATGTTTCTATTGTACACACTATTCCATTTTGTGTTGTCTCGAAGGAGACAATTTAATATGCTAACATACACTATAATAGTGCATAGTGTGATGAATAATTTTTTTATTCTTGGTAAGTTATTGTTACCAAAGTTACAAGGCTCCCTAGGACTCACCTAGACTCAACAAGTGTCGAGGCAGACCAAGTGAATTGAGGTCCAAAGACTTGGGACTTAGGTACCTAATGAATTTGGTTAGACTTGTTGGACTTGGTGAGTCTTGTCATTGAGACTTGACCAAGTCAAGTGTGAAAATTAGAAAAAAGAAAAAGAAGAAAATATTGAAAAAACACAAACTTAATAGTTTATGGCAACAAACATAGTTAGGGCCTAATTATTGCTCTATTTTTCTTCTACATGTGTTTTTGAAGGGTTTGGACTCTCGGAGCTTGGTAAAAGCAATAAATTACTATTTCAATTTTTTCCCAATTAAATCCTAAGTAATTGAATTACATTTATACATTTGGTTTGCCAATTCAATCCCTATCCTAAGTAATGCTCCTCTAGTTGTAGCAACATTTGTAAGCTTGTCTGAGATACAAGTGTAGGACTCCACATAGAGCTAGTGATGTTGGGCCAAGTGATATAAGCTCCTCTCTACCGTAGTGCATGACTCCATTTTTTTTTTGATGCCATGGATATTATAATCCACGAGTTTTGTACACCTACGACACTTGAGAATATTTGTAAATTTAAAATGAATGTTTCTTTCAAGCCAAATCTGCTTTTGTAGTCATTTGATCGATGTATACTTGTGTATGCGATCAAAGTAGCTTCTAATTGATAATTTTATTCTTTCTTTACAGTTGATTTATTAAAGTGTGCATAATAAAAGCCTCAAATACTTAATAAGTCTCTATATTTCATGGTTTTTCAATTTGCCAAGTCTCTACTGAGTTTGAGTGTTGAGTCTAAGCCCAAGTCAAAAATCAGCTTGCCAAGTCTGAGTTGAGTCAAAATATTTTGATTATGGTTGTAACAACACCAATGTAGAATAGGAAAACTTGAGGGTTGAGTGGGTTGCAACGACATCCTTAATAAGTCTCTATATTTCATGGTTTTTCAATTTGCCAAGTCTCTGCCGAGTTTGAGTGTTGAGTCCAAGCCCAAGTCAAAAATCAGCTTGCCAAGTCTGAGCCGAGTCTGAGTCTTGTGACTATGGTTGTAACAACACCAATGTAGAATAGGAAAAGTTGAGGGTTGAGTGGGTTGCAACAACAATCTATGTTTTAACTGTTTGTTGAACATAATATTAGTCACCAACATCGTATAAATATTTCCATTTGATAGATAAGAAATATCCTGATACTTGTGTGCAGTTTGCTCTATAATGATTTTTCTTGATAAATCAAGAGTACAATACAGAAATATTAATGTTCAAGTCTTGGCGACCGAACAGCTTGCTCTAAGTCACATAAGTACTTGTCGAACATTTACAAGTACTTCTATACATCAGATTACAATCGTGAAATAGCCACATACTGTTACAAATGTTTATATGCAGAGTAACTAAATTGATCAATTCTAAGGCACTGATAGATGGAACATTGCAGAATGTTGGTCTCAATGTTATTGAAGAGTAAAACATCTTATTTTTGTTCTAATGAACATGATTTAGGCTTTTTTATCTGCTACTACATAAGAGAGACTGGTAAATGCTGGATTTCATAATTTATCTTTTTCAGAATATTCACAAATTTATAATATATCTTTCCTCAGTCTTACTAAAGATATTTGTACCTAAAAATGTGAACTTGTCTAAGCTTAGGACCAAGTTTAATTTCTATGAAAAGGGAACTGTTTGTCTACAATAATGTAGATCACTATATCAAAAGTTGCAAAGTTTTGGTAAAATTTCAGCTCCTCTAGTAATTTATAAGTTAAGGAAAGAAGCATTTGCCAAGAAAATGGCCCTATAAAATTACAAAATTCTTTAATATAATCCTTATCTTCGCATCTTTCCAGTATATGTTTTTAAGTTCCAATATAAAACACATGTTTCCTTATTATAATCCTTTTCTTATCATCTTGGCAGTATACTATCATTTAAATGAACAATGAGCAATAAATTGCTCACAAAAATGGAAACACCTTCACATCAAACTATGTCTGAACTTATCTAATCAGTTTCAGTTTTGTATGTTTAACTTTTATGCATTAAGTGGTGAATTTCTTTTACATAAAGGGAAGTAGTACAACTCTGAATGCAATGTGTGGTGCATGCATTATTTATGCGTTTCTTATTATTATCTTTAGAGAGTACTTTTATTATAGGTCGAGGATTAACCGTATGCATTTGACAATCAGTCATAGTTCTCTGCTAGTCTTGGTTAATTGTATGAAAACCTGTGGGTTGAGGTGTGTGAAGGGAAGACCTCTGTATGCTACAGTGGATTCGTTGGTTGCAGTTGGATACAGGCTGGGATGGATTGTGCTTTCCACAGTATCCATCAGGTTCGCTTATAAGACAGCTTTTAGGAGATTTGAAAATGTTCTGTTTTTTGGTCTGTGCTAGTAAAGCACATATCTGATTTACTTTCCACTGCTTTGCAGGAAAAGCATGCAATTGATGCAGGTTTTGAAAGCAGAGTTAGAGGAATCAAACATTGAAAATGCAGAAGTTGAAGAAGCACAAATGAGAAAAGAAGAAGCGGAAGAATCAAATATGCAAAAAGAAGAAATGAGAGAGCCAGATATGAGAAAAGAAGAATCGGAAGAATCAAAATTTAAAAAAGCAAATTTATTTGGATCACAGAGTGAAAGAATGTACCTTCCTATAAACATGAACTCCACCGGGATGAATAAACCTCTGAGCAGTTTTTTCAGTCGTCCATCAGGAACAAAATCTATTCTGAACATAAGTGCATTGCAGAACTTCCAGTACATCGGTCCCAACACATACAGGTTTATCAACTGTTCAATCCTTTTTCCATTATTCTTGAATCTCAAACTTTCTTCAATCTAATTTTGAATCAAAACTTTTGGGTTGAATGAATCAACAAATAATCATCTGTGAAGTATGTAACTGATCTAATATGTGAACATTTCTATCAAAATGAATCCAAGCACAGCAGGAGCTCTTCCAGATTTAGAGTGAGATTCATAGGGCAATTTAATCCCTGGCTGGAGTTTCTGATATTTCTTTTCACCTCAAAACAGGACCTAGATTGTTCTATGTTTGAAATCCAACTCATTTTAACTCTTAATACCAAATTGGCCATATAGGCTGTTTTATCTCATGTTTGCTTTGTTATGGATGCTGCCATAGTTCGCAGACCTGGCGAGTACTCGCTGAGTCCACAAGTACTCGTGGTTTCAAAACCTAGGCGAGTGACTCGCAGGTTAACTCGTGAGTAAAAGTCTGCCAGAAACTCACCAAAAACTCATTGTAAACTCGCAAAAACTCACCAGAAACTTGTTTTTTGGCTTTCTAAGCATTGTTTTTTGCTTTCAAAAAATTATGAAAATGGTGTGTGCCATGAAGGTTTGTATGGGTTTAAAGGTCTTCATTTGGGCTTGGTGGCAGGGGCTCCACCCCTTGACCCCACCCTGTATTGTGGCCTCTGGACTCTGCGAGGGGCGCTGCTCCTTGACCCTGCGAGGGGTGCTGCCCCTCAACCCCACTAGGGGTGCTGCCCCCAGACCCCCGCGAGGGGCGCTGCCCCTCGACTCCGTTGGGTATGTTGCCCCCAAATCCCCACCAAACTTATTTGATTTATTTTGTAGCTATATTTTGTGTAAAATTTATCTTTTTTTTTCAAAAATTTAAGTGTTTTTTAAGGTGCCGAGTTCTTGCTGAGTTTTGTGGAGTACTCTCCAAGTCAATTTTTTTGGCTTGCCAAGTACTCTCCGAGTCTGAGTTTGCGAACTACGGATGATGCTGCCCAATTCTAATTGCATGTATCAAGTTACATTACTCACACATTCCATAATCAGCACAAATCTGACAACACAGTTGTCTGCTTGTTTTACAAGAGGCTTCACCTTTAGTCACTACTTATTTTGAACCGTTTTCAACAATTTTGACAAAAACTAAAGAATGGCTGCATTTCCTTTGTGTGATGAATCTATTCCTTATGTACATACATGTTTTGCATGATTAGTATTTGCCCCTCTTTGATGGGTAATGGAAAGGGACTCCCTCCTCCAAACACACACACTCACAACTCACAAAAATAGATTTCTAACAAATTGCAAACAACATACATGCTTCCTTTTATTGAAATCAGCAACAAATTACATACAATATTACATCATAAAAATCTGCAACAAACTTGGCCTCTCATGGCCTCTCAAACTGTACAGAAAACTCCTCTCTTTCCTCTCATACTCTCACAACAACTTTCCTTCACAAGCCCCTCTCACGGGCTGAGATCTCTCAATCTCCCTGGGAGAAATCTGCCTCAAATCTGCAGCAACATTTTCTTTTTATTCACTTCTCCAATCTGCAAATTCTTTTCAAATTCCCATATGAAACATTGAAGGGTCTTCGAAAACCTTTCATTTCTCTTGTTGTATGTGGCGCTTAGATTCCCATATGATTCCTTTTTATTACATGCCTTAAAAAGACAATTGAAATGAAATAATTTTTATATATAAAAACACTATTTTGGACTCTTAAACATGTATTTTCTGCCCTTCTTTAAATGCAAACGCCTCCAACCAAATTGATATGTCAAAATATCAATATTAAAACCATTAAAATCCCTCCAATAATACATTTGAGTTTGCATACATAAATTTAAAAAAAAATTCCTTTATACAACTACGGCAAAGTGCACCGAGAAGGTTTAAAAATGACTTTTTCCATAACTATTTGCCAAAAGCTCCGTTTTGTGTGAAAACTTTCCAAGATGTGTATAATGACCTCCTTAAGCTTCCCCTAAAAGGAATGTGCCCCAACATTTACGAATCTTCAAAAATTAAAAATGTTGTAAAATCACCGACATATTAGTATCTCTCAAACCGTGAGGAATTTTTCCACGAAACCTTCACCAATGTGAGTGAAACACCTTTAATATAATCCCCCTCAAAGAATTTTTCTTCAGCCTTCACCAATTTTGAAAAATATTTTTTTTTGTAAAATTTTCCTAGTGGGCGAAATTGTGTTAAGTGTGGAAACTCCAATTTGCAAATTTGAACAAATGAGATGTTTTGTAATGCTGAGAAATGCCAAGATCACCAATTTAAACCAAAATGCACACCAAAATTGAGAAAAGCAAATGAATTTTTTTTGGGGTAGGATCACCTATGAACCTGGATACTCCTGCATCAATGGGCAAACTAGTTTGCATATTTGAAGTGGAACTCAATTACCTGTTACACAAAATTTCCTTCTAGATGACTAGTTTCCATATTTGAGAGTTGTTGGAAGACCCCACTGATCCATGTGGCCTGGAGTTAGAGAAATTTACATATTAGTTATATTTTAATTATATTCTAGTCAACAAGATTAGTTTCACACAACATAACATTTAATCAAATTATGTTTTGCATATACATATAATTCATTCATAACATCAACATTATCTTTAATCCTTCTAAGGCTTTTATCATAATATTAATGTTTCAAAGTAAGGAACATAAGTGCAGATCTATCCAAATCAAAAAATTCAAGCATAGCTTTCAGCAAAACACAGTGGTGTCATCAACAAAGTTACACATGGTTGGGTGTTATATATTGGAGTGTTCCTTTGGTTGTCACCTTCCTTGATGTCTATTTTCATTCCTTAAACCATTTTTGCACCTTCTTTCACATCCAAGCTCTGTTTTTCTTCTTGTTTGATGTGTTGGAAAGCATCTTTGGTCATCTATGCAAAGACACTAACTAGAGCTCAAAAGCATGACATTCATGACCATGATAAGCAAGGATCCAACAATGATTCATTTTGTGAGGAATGACTTTCATTTGACTTGAAAATTGACACCATATGAAAAAATTTCATATACAACATGCTGCTAGAAAGATTCGTTATCCTTTGATAAGGATGTACATCTGGAAGGTTAATCTGAGCCACCATTGCATGCACCAATCTTTGAAATTCTAAAAGATGTGTGGTTGTCATTCATTGAAATGTGTTGGCGTAACAACTAACACCTCTGGAGTAAGAGTTGCTACGAACAGCCTATGTACACTACGCAATGAGTGCTCTTCAAATTAGGAGGGGAAGCTCCCTCGTTGTGCTTTACAAAAATACCTGCAAAGGGAAATAAACTAAACTAATTCCTGTCTTTTTGTTTCAGCTGTAGAGGTACAAGGCTTTCTTGAAAACTATATACGTTGCAGCTGAGAATTTTCTCTGGTTTCGCAGATTCACTAACTACAACTAAATTTAATAACTTAAATTCTATCCAGTTCCCTCAAGAAAACAGAGCATGAGAGAACGGAGCAAGGCTTTGACTATCTGACGATAAACGAATTCAGATTCTCTACATGAAGGCAAGGTGGCGCAACTATTATCACAATCTGAACAAGTCTATTAGGCACTAAACAGATTTAAGAATTTACTATGACAATCTTATGAAACCCTATGTGGCATAACACTTGATTATAATAGTAAAGACTCCACAAACAGATTTATCATCACAACCTCTTGAAACCCTATGTGGCATAACACTTGATCATAACGGTAAAAGTTCACAAAACAGATTTATCATTACAATTGCATGAAACCCTATGTGGCATAACAATTAACTGTAATGGTAAAGATGCACAAAACAGATTTATCTAAACTACGGAAAGAATCCACTATCACAATCGCATGAAACCCTATGTGGCATAACAATTAACTGTAATAGCAAAGACGCATGAACAAATACCAAAAGAGCAATATTGAGGGCAAGGTAGGCGCAAGCATATATTTCTCTCTCAAGCAAAAGTTAATTACAAATGAGCAAAAGCTCTTATTTATATCTTGTTACGTTTAAATTAGCAGTCTGAGGTTGTAGCGTTCAGCTATTGCTCCAAATTTTGCAACACTTCTTAGTTATTTAAAGGAGGAGAAGTCCTCTGCTGGGAGCAATCGTAGGGAAGGGAAATGTTAACTAAAGTTCCTATCTTTTTATGCTTCAGCGGCAGGACACAAGGGTGCACAAACACAATGCGCCGTAGCTAAGCTTTTCTCTGGTTTCTGCAGATCTCAACTACGACTAACTAGCTTTTATCTATCCAATACCTTCAAGATAAACAGAGCATGAGGGTAAAGGAGCGGGAATGGGATGGTTGGATCACCTGAATTCGCCGTCTCCTGAGAATATGACCGAGGCTCTGAACTCTCGGGTATACACCGGGATAAGGTTGGTACAAGCAAACACTCTACACGGTAAACTAGATCTGAGATCTGCCAAGGAGGAGGGACTCCTATCCGAGGTATGAGCTTAAGAAATAGTTTACTAGAAACAACAAAATCACGATGCCTTGGCCAACGAGCTTGCTAAGGAGGAGGGACTCCTATCCGAAGTATAGCTTGGAAGTCAACACATTAAACAACATCAAACGATAACTGTCAATAACGAATATCCAAGGAGGAGGGACTCCTATCCGAGGAGGGAAATGAGACAACAAGTTATTAGACACAAGACGTAGACATAACTCAAATAAGATGATCAAAACGCAAGCGCCTTCTGATATTCTTCTTCAATGCTTCATCAACGAACTACAAAAGTTGGGAAAGCAAAGGCACGAAATCATGCACAATTACAATCGTCCAACGAACTCTCATCCAAGAGTGAACAAGTATTCGCTTTCAAAGCTTGTTGGCAACAATGGCGCAGCAATTTTGCATAGCAAGTAAAAGTTGAACAAATAATGAGCCCAAGGCTCTTATTTATAGAACTCAAAGGAGTGGGTAACCCCAAAATCTCCTTGAGTTAACAATGAGTTCTTGCCAATCAATTAGCAAGATTTATTCCTAAAAGGGGAACAAGCAGTTAACTGGAAAACTACTTCAGTTAACTGAAAGCAACAAAGAGTCAATGGAAACTACTCGCTGGATCGGGAAGCAAACTTTCAAAGGTGAACTTAAATGTAAAAAGTATCCTCCAAAAATAGACATCCACATTTAGTGGAGATCTAAGATCCACGAATCATGGAAGCCAATTAGACATCCTTAATTAGTGGGATCTGACAATGCATGATTTAAGGAAAGTGGAGTTAAACTTGGAAAGAAGCCTCAAGTTAACTCCAACTACATTTAATAGCATCTTGAGTTGACTTGGAAAGAAGCATCAAGTCAAACTCAAGTCTCATAAATGCCACTTGGAGGGGGTATGGCGTCCTTCTTTGGTGCATTTATAATTCGCCATTAATAATCAACAGCTACTTGATCCATGTGTCGACTTCTTTCGTTTCCGGATAGTCAATGCTGTGATGACACGACCTCTCTTCTTGCACAAGCTATTTCTCTTGGTAACTTTGGCGGCTTCGTGCTTGGAATGACCTCTTCGCAGCTGGCACTGATATGACTTTGCTGTTAGGACATGATGGAATATCAAAACACCTTTCGACATCCTGAGGCTTTAGACTACAAACGATTCTTCCATCTGCTGCTCTGATTTCTCTGGTGGTAGGATTGTAATGCTTGATACAAGCGATTACAAGCTCTACGCTTTGTAGTGTGATGGGAATTGATGCGGCCTGTAGCAACCCGGATTCTTCGATATTCTGCAATGTTATTTGATTCATGCCTTCTAGCTGCTCCAAATCGACCACTGGATTTACTTGGTGTAGATTTGTGTCAACTGTTTTCAGGTAATCATGGAGTAAGACCGTCTTGGTCTCGTATTGCACCTGGGAGTACTGCATCCTGAAAAACTTAAAGATTGATTGTAATCTTGACCTAGTTCAGATGATTTTCAGAAACCCTTAAAAATAGCCGAGAACTATCGGTACCCGGCATGGCTCTTTGTTCGCGGCTCAAATGCCCAACAAACCCAGCCTCCCACCTGGACTCTAAAACCTTCTGAAAACCCCAAAAATAAAAGCAAGCCTGGGCCTAATTTCCCGGTGAAATTTGCTCCAGACGGGTCTCGAAAATGATGTCAATCTACCCGGGCTTGATCCTCGATCCGATGTAGCTTGTTGTTGGCCGATGGAAAAACCTAAGACAAGAAGGGAGGAAATAGACAGAAGGTGGATTGGAAGTTTTATCTGATCTTCTTGAAAAAAATCTATCTCTGGTCCAATCCTCAAAATAGCAATCCTTTCCTGCTTCAGATCTGGAAGAAAAATGAACTGATGAAAACCTCCTTCAGATCTTTAATGGCGTCCTTGAGAGCTTGTGGCTGTTTTTTATCTTTCAACCTGCAATGAAATAATGAAGTGGGACGCCTTCTCCTTGAATATATATGTTTAAGCTTCAGATCCACAAATTTGGGAAACTGACTCAAGCTCAAAAGGTGATTTGGGCTTGATCTAAAGTTTAAAAGGTGATTTCCACCAATCGTGGAGCATTTTAGCCAACTTTAACTCAAAAAGCTCTTGACTTTAGTCAACAATTGACCCTTGACTTCTTTTAGGCGTCCCTTTTGGTCTTTTGCAAGTTTTTAAAGTATTATTCTCCTGAAAACCCCTTTGTTTGATCCTGAATCTAGCGTTGTCTGTTGATCCTGAGACATCACGGACACATTCACTGCGGCGCTGGATCCAAACTGGAGAGAAGTGCCTGGGAGACTGTTTGATAAAAAGCTGAGTTTAAGGCTCCAAAAGAATGGGCGCCTTTCCCAAGAAAAGGCGCTTTTGCCAATGCCTTAGTGATTTTTCAATCTTCGTTCTTCAGCTTTTTTGAAATGACCTCTCGTTCCTTGATCTGGATTTCTCGTTGATCGGAGAGTCAGATGATTTTGCTTGATGTTTCATCAGGTACCCAGCTCTGTTCTGCCAAGAATGACTGACTTCAGGAAACCTGGATTTCAAATTAGGGTTCCTTTATTCAGGGGCGCCCCTCCTTGAAAAGGGCGCTTTTGCCCTTTGGCCTGATTATTTTCATCTGGAAAGTTGCCTACTTTGATCTTGATTATCCGTTGACTGCTCTGACAGATGTTGATGCTTGCAGTTGCGTTTTTGAGATCTACTTGGGCTGAGAGAGTTATCCTAGGAAGCCTTTTGTCATTGGTCAGCATCTGGAAGTCCAAAAGAAAGGGCGCCTTTCTTTTGAAAAGGCTCTTTTTCCTTATAACTTCGCCGTTAACTGTGGTTTCCTGATATTTCCTCAACTGCCTCTTTTTGCTTCGTCAGCAGTTGCTAGTGATCTATTCATCGGATGATCTGGATATTTGTTTCACTGTTGAGTCAGTAATCAAACGTCGAGAATGACTGCTTCGGATGATCTTACTGACAGCATTTGACCCTCAAAGATCATGGGCGCCCCTGCTTGAAAAAGGCTCTTTTCAGCATTTTGAGTTCTCTCCTTCGTAACGTTTCCAGAGTTAGTCAAATTTTGACCTTTTTCACTTTCAGGAATCTCCTTCATCAAACAGCATCATTTTTTGACCTTTTCCGCCATGGTTGCGTCATTGAAGCTTTTGGAATTTAACTTTCAGCAC
>VDFB02101873.1:0-32393 GCA_007258455.2 Sequoia sempervirens | reverse complement strand
AGGGTTAGGATACTACAATAAAATTTTGGGTTAGGGTTAGAGTGGAGTTAGAATTCAATCAAAGGCTTAGGGTTATAGAGTAAGAGTTAACATTCAATGAAGATTTTGTTTACATTACAATTAGGGTTTATATTCAGTTGGGGTTAGGGTTCAACTAGGGTTAGGATTAGGATTCAATTACAATTAGGGTGAAAGTTGGGTTATGGTTAGGGTTCAATTATGGCTGGGGTTAAGGTTTAATTAGGGTTACAATAAGAATTAAGGTTACCATTAGAAATAAAACTATGAATAGGGTTAGAATTATAAATATGATTATAGCTAGGATTAGTGTTAGAAGTAGGATAAGGGTTAGGATTATAATTACAATTGAAGTTAGAATTAAACTCTAACCCTAAACCTAGCCCTATCCCTAATCCTAACCATAACCCTAACTTTAATCCTAACTCTAATTTTTACCTAACACTAACCCTAATTGTAATTCTAGCTGTAACCCTGATGCTAATTGAATCATAACCATAATTAATAGTAAATATAACTCTAATTCTATATATAATCATAACGCTTGAATTGGAAATGGTGACCCTAAGATTAGATCTAAAGAAAGAAAGAGCCCATGAGGACAAATTCAAAACAATTTCTAGAAGGTTGGATGAACTAATTGTAGGACAAAAACCCTCTAAGGGAAAAAGTGGTTTGGGATTTGAAGAAGGAAAAAGTTCAAAAGAAAATCAATTAGCTAACAAGGTTGGCAATCAAAGGAAGACTCACGAAAATGGTAGATAGATCAAGAACCAAAGAAGCAATACCAGAAGGACTCCTATTAGACAACCTAATGCTCAAAGGTACTCATCTTTTAATAGAATTTATTTTTCATGTAATAAATTTGGTCACAGGGCAATAAAATGTAGAAGTAGAATGAATCAAAATGTTGGATTATTTTCTAGACAATGGTTTGCATTCAAGAAATTTGGACATAGAGCTGCTGAGTGCAAAAGTCAAATGATGACAAATAGATTCAATATTGGTAGAATGATTCAATCCTTTCATGGTTATTGCTACACATGCAATAAATTTGGACATAAGGCTAACTAGTGCAGGTCAAGGATAAATTCAAAATAGTTTGGTCAGAAAAATGTTGTGTGCTACACTTGCAACAAAACATGACATATTTCAAGATTCTACAAAAGTAAAAATGGGAGAAAATCTAATCTAGAATGGAGGAATAATCTAGTAAAGAAAATTGATCCTATTGAAGTCAAAAAAGAAATGGAGAAAATTTGGAAGAAAAAGGAAGAACCTGAGAATAAGAATGAACCAAAAACATCCTCCATTTGGTATAAATAATTCTTCTAGAAACTAAATCCAATAATGGGTTTAGGCAGAAGCAATTATAGAGAAAACTAACAAACCCCCATTACGAGGCAGTCACATGTGTAATACCTCCCAGGTTTCCGGGTTGCCTTGGGACTTGTGTGTGTGTGTGTTTCATTGGTTACTGAGTTATTTGATTGTGTGGAAAATATAATATGTTAGTAATCATGTTTAAATAATTAATTAAATCATAAATGAAATTCAAAGGTTATTTAAAATATAATTAGGAATTAAAATAATAATCAATTAAATCAAATCAAATGATTTAGAACAAATGATCAATCAAACTAATTCGTTAAAAGTAAAAGTGATATTATTAGATAAATTGATTTAAATTGTTATGAACAAGTAATCTTGAAAAGATAATTATTATAATAAGAATTTTAATGGATACTTATTTAGAATTTTGCAAATGGTTGATTTTAATTATTCTAATGTGGAAGTAATTAACAAATAGTGTATTGTGAAGATAATGAATATATATTCAAATAGAAGTTCATTTTTGTGGAGTTAAATTTATTTAGTTTAATAAAAATGCTTGATAAAAGAAAATGAAATATAAATACTTGAAAAGGCAACAAAAGGAATTAAAGGGATTAAATATTATTTGGATTTATTTCTTGAGTTGTGACTTTTGGTTTTCACTGGAGAATATGAAGAATAAACAAATATAAAGCTCCATCTTTTGTGGATTTGAAGGTAATTAAATTTCATTTTTGGAGATGTGACCTCTGGTATTCACGGGAAGAGGAAATTGAAGGGATTCATGGGAATGGATTTTAAGAGGGGGTTTCTTTGTTTGAGGGGATGGCTTTTGGAATGCTGGAGAAATTTCTTTTCCAATCAATTTTCTGTCCTTAGTTCTTTTCGGTTTGTGGAGAAATTGGTGAAGAGGAAGGAGGATTCAGATCAATTGCTGGAAGATTTGCAGCAAAAGAAATTGATACAGCAAAAGGATCAAAGCTTCTTCAATCTTCTGCAAGCGAAGGACGCCAGGTTCCTTCTTTTAATTTATTTACCCTCTGTTAAAATAGGGATTTGTGCTTGTGAATGAAATTTGTATTTAAGATTGAAAATTAGGAAGAAAATTTACTAGGGTTACAGTTTAATCAAAGGAAATTGGGGATTGTTATTAGATTGATGAAATTTCTGGGGTTTCTGGGTTGTGGCTGGTTATTTTAAAAGAGGGGTTTTAATTGAAATCTGGGAATTAAACAACATGCTTTTTGTCATTGTTTTGAAAACAATTACCTCTCCTCAAATTTTCTAGTTTATGTATATATATATATTTCCTTAGAAAACTTTTTATTTCTATCATGCACAGTGAATTTCCTGTGAACAGTAATTCTCTGTTACTGTTATTTTTGAACCTCTGAAAATATATATATATACCTATATTTATATATATATATATTAGATATATATATATACATATATATATAAATATACATATATATATATATTTATAATTTTTTTATAATCAAATGAAAATTTGTATGGAAATTTGAAATTGTGAAATCCCGTCGCACTGTTCGTGCCAGTTGATTTTATTGTTTTGATTTCATATGTATATGTATATAGGCTGTGTGGGGGACGGCCTCGGCCATACCCACCACACCCCCTTTGGCGCAGGCGGTACCGGCGGTACCGTGGACAGTCTACAGACTGTCCACGGCAGTCCTTTGGATTGCCGTGTGCAGTCCGTAGACTGCCCACGGCCGGCGGGGTCCGGTTTCCTTTACGGCTGTGTTGGGATTAAATTCCCATTGGAATTTTAATATGGTTAAAACATAATGTTTAATATGCGATTTTAATATATGTTTTCTGTGCGGATTTTTATTTGATGTATATATATGTATATATATGTATATATATGTATATATATGTATATATATATGTATATATGAATATTTCTATATATGTATATCTATATATATATATGCTGTAGATATATATATATATATAAAGATTAATTTATTAATTCTGGTTGTAGTATTATTTAATCAATTTTTCTGTTATTCAAGAAGAAAATATATCTATACTGTTTTAAATCTGTTTAATCGATATTCTGTTGATTTAACTGTTAGCAAACAAATGCATCAATATAATCTGTTTTGATTAAAATTATATTTTCTGTAATTTATCTGTTATCTAGAAAATAGATATTTAGATTCTGTTTCTTTTCTAATTAAAAATGAAGCAGGAATTTTTACAAGGAAAATATTAGTAAAATAAAGAAAGAAATCTGGTTGTTGTTATTGATTTATTAAATTACAATTTTGAGAGGACGATTTAGTAGAAAAATCAATTGACAGCATTATTTATTTAATTCTCGTTTTAATGTGAATATTCTAGAAATGGAATTTAATTTTAGAATTGAATAAGTTATCTTTTGTTCTTATTTTGGGAAGTTGTAGTCTTGTAGTCTTGTTGAATTTTTAGAACAGATCTTTTTTCTTTTTATATTTCCTCCCTCAAAATGAATTAAGATATATAAAGATGTAGTGGTTTTAAAAAGGTAATTATTGTGTGTAAATTTATTTAGATAGATTTAAGATTTAAAAGTGGTAAGTTCTAATATGTAGTTTAAGCATTTAGAGTATTGTTATTACTATCATTTTAAGTATAACAAATGGTCTTAAGTGGTTGGCGCAATTACTTTAAATATTGGAATTGAGTATTAAATAGTGAGATGAGGGGTAGTGGAAATAATGTTTAAATTAATGTTTTGAACATAAGTAGTTATGAATGTTAATAAGTTAAATACCCAACTATTTAGTAGTTTTCATTTATTGCTCATTGAAAGGGGAAATTTAAATGTATGGGAATAATTAGAGATTGATTAGGGTATTCTCGAATTGGCTAGTTTACTGGTAAAATGGGATTTTAATCTTTTTGAAAATTGACTTCCTTTATATTCATTAAATGGTTGAATTGCAAGCTCTCTTTATGGATAAGTCTTTTAGAATACTTGTGATGATTATCATGAATTGTTTTAGTTAATTGAGTAATTTCGTTGGGGAAGTTGTAAAGTTATTTGGTTCTGGTTGTTAATTGATGGGTTATTAAATATTGCTCTTGTTTGAATCTTTGGTTGTTGATTATTATGCTAAGTGATGTGTGGTTGAGTATTTAAGGTGTTCTTAAATTTGGTGCCTTGGATGCCTGGTTGAATGCTTTTACCTTTGATTGTTGAAGGATGGTTCCATGTTGGTGTGAATGCCTTTGGAGGTTAGTTTTGATTTAAGGAATCCTTTGTCATTTAAATTTGTGTTGAAATGTAATTGGGAACTTGTATTTTTTGGTGAATTGTGGGAGGTTGATCTTCTTGGATTTCTGATTTATTTTGTATCAAAGTTGTTTATGTGGTTTGGATGGGGTGGTTGATCTTATTTTAATATATTCACTCATTATTTTTGAATTGAAAATTAGATCTGGTGGCCTTGCAATTATTGTTGTCATTGCTATGTTGTTGTTTTTGTGAAAGTGATTTGCGTACCATCATAAGGGGGTTCTTGTGAGGAGAAAATTGAGGTCTCCCATGGAATGCCTAGTTGGTGGCTTTTGGTTTCATTTAGTGATTTCGTGAATTTAAGGTTGATTTTCTTTTGCGTTTTCCTATTTGAGGTGACGCCATTGTTGATTTGTGGATGGGTCTTGATGAATCTTCTCTTTTTATGGCTTTTCTGTGTTACTCTCATTTGAGGAAATTTTATCCTTGTGTTGGAATTATTGGAGGAAAAACTCTTGTTGCTTCACTTTACCCTTGTTTGTGGGTTTTCATTCTTTTGGCTTCCAGAGGCTTGAGATGATTGATAATTGATGTTCTCTCTCTTTATGGGCCCTTGATGTGGCAAGTGTTTTGATTTCATGATTTTTAAAAAGGGTTGTACGAAATTTGTTGAGATTTGGAAATTGTATTTATAGCGAGATGGGTAATGCCTCGCATGCTTCTCAGTTGTGATCTAATATTCTTGTTATGTTGTACAACCCTTGGTTTCTTGGTTTTATGTGGTTGGGTCTCTAGGGAGAGTGGCTCCTCGTGGGGACCGGCGCCCCGCTTAAGGGGAAGAGCACAGGATAACCCACGAGTGAGTTTGTAATTAAGTGAAAACCTAATAATTAACTTAGGAGGGTTGGGTAGTAATATCATTATAAGATTAATAAAATGGATGCCTCGTCTTCATTAGTGCTTCCGTAGGCTAATGGAAGGCTGAGAAGGCCGTGGTTGGCAAGGTCGTGACCTCGTCTTCACGAGAGGCCTACGGCTCCGCATGAGTCACCCTATGGACTGGCACCTCCAGTTGGGAGGAAGAGCACAGGACAGCCATAGATGGGACCGGGCCTCCAGTTGGGAGGAAGAGCACAAGACAACCCATGTAGGACTATGCGATGACACTCTCCCCTAGTTGCCCATGTGTTTTACTTTATTGAGTTCCTCTGGAAGTGGGTTATGGGAGTTGTTTTAGATTGTCGTTTGAATTGATTTAAATTGATTTATGATTATTGTTTTAATACATCTTTAGTATGTTTTGTGGTCTTGTATGATCTCATTTATATTTGATTTACGATCTTGTATCTTATGATACTGTGATATGATGTTATTGTGTTGTTGAATTGCAATTTGGAATTGTATTATGTATATTAATTTGGAAGTGTTTCATGATCATCCTTGCTACTTATACCGTCATTGATTTGATTTATGATGAGATGTATGATTTTAAGTTATTTTAATGACTCTTGGTTGTTGTTGATTATGTCATTGAATCCTTGAGTTTTATGATACTTTGTATGTTGTTGAGTCTCTGTGGTTTCCCTTTGGATGTTCTGCTGAGGTCTCTTCTGTTAGCTCCTAGCACCTGGGTGGGTCTCTGACCTTGCATGGCTCTGGAACTGCTAAGCACCCCCATTGGGTCCCCAAATGAGGATCTAGGAGAGGTGCTGGGATTGCAAGTGGCTAATCTGGTGAGTCAGATCCATCTTGGAGCCAGTTTTCATCCTACATTTGTGCCATGCTATCTTATGTATGGTGGTTTCCATTTTATGTTGGAAACACTCTTGTATCATTAAAAATTTCCAGAACATTGTAATCAGATGTAATGTTAACTCAGTGGTTATTGGCCATGGCAAATTTAAGTTATTCATTGGGTTTGAGTTGTTAATTATTTATATGTTGTATTTGTGTACTAGATGGTTCCTTATCAATGATTTTCATGTATGTGTTATAATTATAATACGTTTATTTGTTATGGATTATATCTTTAGATTTTATTCTTTATTGTTGTTGTGTGGATCTCAGCCTCATAATGACTCCTGTACCCCTAAGGATGTATGTGCATAATGAATCTACTTAAATGAAATTATGTCATATCTTAATGAGTACACTGTATGTTATGTTTACTTCTAAAAAAAATGTGTTGTAATTATTATGCATTTGTCCTTTGGGGTTCACACTCATGTGGGCATTACAAAGTGACACAAAGATATGTGATGGAAAATGATAATTTGAAGGTTTTGATAAAGACTCTGATAGAAAATATGCAAATTTGAATATTTGTGGAGAATTTTAGGGTTTACAGTGTATTCATGAGGTGCTTATTAGCTTTTTGGAGTTTGAATGCAATAAATGTGAAATTAGGGTAAATAGGTAAAGTATAAAGTGAAAATTCTGTTGTTTTAAATTAATTACACATTTAGGAGGAAAGCAAAGCGAAGCTGGAAGGAGACAAGCAACTATCTATACTTTGTGGGCTTGGTATTAGAAGTAATTTCATAATCATCTATAAAAAGAATTGAGGGAGAAATACACCAACTGTGGTTGAGACTTCTAAGAGACCTAGACTAAAATTCAAAAGGTTTTCATGGAAGGTTTTTGACATTGACCTTGTCAGTGCATTTTCACAAATTCCAAATAATGTCTTGCTCATCGAGGATACTAGAACCTACATTCATGGGAAATTGGAAGAATTTGATCATCAAGAACTCAAGAATCAATGGCTAAAGGAGTTAACTAGAGATAATTTCTTAGTAAAGCCAAAGTATGAAAACCTTGTTTGGAAGAAGTTGGATGTTTGGAATGGGTTTCCCAATTTTTGCTGTGGAATGGATACAAAGTTTGTGAGGATAGCACTTAGTAGAGTGCACGATAAATTTGTATGGACAAATGTGCCTGGATTAATTTCTAAAGATGTGATCAAAGCTATGATTGGTCTCTGTGACATTGGACCTATATCAGTGCTTAAGGATGTGAAAAATGATGTGGTTATGAAATTAACTAGTGCCACATGTGATGGGAGAGCATTGACAACCATACCTATTACGAACCTGGTGAGGTATGTGACAATCATGACAGGTCAAAAGGTCCACTTCACCAATAGAGGAAATTCAGTGCCTGTAACTACAATCTATGATGCACATGACATGGTGGTGAATTGAGGAGACTATGATTATGTGAGTTGCTCTGAAAGAAACTTATGGAGAACTTGAGCCAAACCAAGTCAAAGAAATATCCATTCAAGTTTGGACATTAATAGTCTATTTGTTACTTTACTTTTTGAGAGAGCTACCTGGGAAGAAAAACATGATATGGGATATTGGAAAACTGGTAGCAAATCAAATCTTTGATTATTTGAGTAACATTGGAGATTTCAAGGCACAAGGTGATCGTCTAATTGCATTTTTCACAATTTTTAATAATAACATGCATGAAAGAAAAAAATTCCAAAGATTTTGGTAGCTAAGTATGCAAATGATATAACTTTCCCGGTATCCACTGATGAGTGCATTATAAAGGTAGTAGAACCTATAACTCTATGAATAAAGCCTCTAGGATATGAGATTGATGAGAAAATGACCGAGGGTCTCACTAAAATATTGCTATATAGCCTCAAGGATACCTCTCAGCCCTGACATGGTACATATGAAGAGAAATCAACTAAAGTGTTTTTGGAAACTTCATCACCTTAAAGAGTAAAAACTGTAAATAAAAATGTTGAGGAATATTTTGCATTGCATCAACTTTCAAAGGATGATGTTGATAGGTTAAGGGAAGTTGTAGCAGAGAAGAGGGTTGAGGCAGCAGGAGTTCCCTTCGGACCTAGAAGATTAGGAAGTCATCTTCCACCACCTCCTTTGCATTGCCAACACTCTGTGAAACTACAAAAGTGAAAGAGAAGAAGGTAGAACGAAGTACTCCGACAACAATTAATGTATTTGATTCCTTGAGGTTGACCTTGGCTTGCAAGAAGAAGCTTAGTTGAAAAGATATAGAAGAAGCAACATTTCCACCAACAATTAAGGTACTTCACAAGGAGCTGGAACAAAAATTAAGAATGCCAAAGGAAATGTTGTGGAATCATCTAATGAAGAGGAGATAGAGGAAGAAAAGAATGCTTTCACAATTCATGTGCATGAGAAGAAGGGTGAAGAAATCACATCAAAGCTTAAGGAGTAAAATCCCAAGTCTCCCCCACTAAGTGACCATCCACCTATGAAGCTGGAACCTATGGTAAATAATATGATAGAATCTAATGATTTTCTAGCTATTGCTAAATTGTTTGATGAGGTTAATGGAGAGGATAAGGAAACAATTATAAATGCTTTTATTCAATATATGATTATCTTTGATAAGAGCATGGAGGATATGAAGAAAAAGCTAATTGATATAATGTATGGGAAGCCTTGCTACAAAGAAGGCTTGAAAGCCGTGAACATTGAACATAAGATTAAAACTGATGCCATGAATAATTTTGGATTGTCCTTTTCTAAAGTTGATTAGACTACTCTGCTAGGAGAATATACTAAAAAGTTCATAGTCAAACAAAGAATCACTATTCACATGGTAAGGGAAAAGGATAGCTTAGAAAAGCTAAGGCAAGAGACTTTTTATATAGTAAGGGAAATGGCAAAGAAAATTGGAATGAGTGCTATTTTATAGGAGCTTGTTAAAGACAAAGGTATTGATACAAAAAAAATGCTCCCTTCTACAACCTATTTACCCTTTTCCAAAGAAGTAAATGATCATTCTATTGAAGAGTTATCACATTTGAATAAGGTTTATGATATACATGCTTCTCCAAAGACATCTGCTCCTCCGAAAGACACTGAGAATACAACCAGGGAGGATAATGAAGATTAGTATCAGAATGAAAGATGTGACAATCCAGAAGAAAACCATGAGAATGCCAGAAACAGTGGCAAAGAAGATAAAAATGAAGGAGAAGAAAGCAAAGATGAAAAGAGTAATGATGGAAAAGATGATGAGGACAAGGAGGAAGAAAATAAAGACAAACCATCATAAATCCCCTTTGTAAAGGAAGAAGAGGAAAAGAAAGAAGAAAATAAGTAAGAAACAGAGGTTGGAAGAAGTGAAGAAGAATCTTCAAAGACCATTGAGCCATCAAATCCATTCAGAGAATCATCCAAAAGTACTCTTAAGGGTCTTCTATCAAGGAAAATAAGGATTCAATCTATGATTCCACCTCAGTTGATTTAGCTCCCACCACATCTAGGCTATGTGGATCTAAGTAAGATCTCACTAGTTCAAAGGATAGAGCTTGGTGGTACCTTTCTTGACTTTGGAAAAAGGAAATCATTGAAACCCATCAGAAAGGGATTGAATCGATAAATGATGCCATCAATGCTTTGTAGGATAGAACTCCCGGTGCCATAATTGATGACTCCTTAGCTCCTATTGGGAACTTAATTTTCTTGGTTGATTCAATCAAAGAATATACCTCTAGCCTAAAGGAGCAAACTGAAAAAGAGGTAGAGTCAAGAATTTTTGGAGAAAAGGTTACTATTACTATAGAATAAATGTGCAACCACACACAAGGTGTTGCAATGTCTAAAAAATGTAAATGAATGTAAAGAGGAAGCTCAAATACTATTTGTGTATTGCATGCGGTGGTCGGATGCCACTTGAGGCATTAAAGACTTAATTGACTCAATAGAGTCACAACTTGCCAATGCCTCTGGAGCCTACAACATTGCAGATGACAAAGATTATACTTCATGGACTTCCATTTTAGACCTACAGAACAAAATTTTCACACTTCAAAGGAAAAAAGAGGATGCAATAAGACGATTTGGACAACTTGGAGATTTGGTGAAGTCCAAACACATTTCGGTATCAAGTGCCTTGGCAGATGCAGAGAAACTTGAAAAGATGAATCTTAATCCATCCGCTCTGGAAGAAGGAGAAGAGAGCTTAGTAGAGTTGGAATCATTATATAAAGCACTTGTCAGGGCGAATGGGATTTGGGATGATCGAAAACCTACTTGGGAAGCCATTCTCAAGGAATTAGAAGGTGCCCCCAGTTCCGGTTAACTGTTCCTTACATTTTCCTTTTGTTATTTTAGTTTCTTTTCTTTTTGCAAAGTTTATTACCGATATGCCCTTTATCCTTAATGTCAAAAGGGGAGATGTTTTGGGAGAAATTTTAGAGAAGTTTTGGAATCCTATGGGAGATAAGTTTTGAATTTTTAGAGAAATTGTGATGTATATTTGAAAGGAGGACTTCGCATAGTTTGGGTTTGCAATTTTGAACATAATATTTGAAGATTCATTTTTGGCACATGTTGCCATCAATGACAAAGGGGGAGATTGTTGGAAGAATGAAGAAGAAACCCTTTGGTGTGTTTTCATTGATTCCAACATTGTTTGGTGACAATTTTTGTCTATCCGGTAATAGTGTTTGTGCTACTTTGATATGGCAATTTGGTTTGAAATTGATCATATTAGAAGATTGACCTATGTGGTTTTAGTATGTTATTTAGGACTATTAAATGCATATATGGACAAGTTTTCATCAATTTTGGTTGAATGGGCTAAAAGATACAAATAACAGAAGTTCAACATACAATTTTTTGCTTAGAGTTGTGCATAGTGGTATGAGTTAATTGGTCCTCATTCCTCCAGTAATTTGATCCCGTCTTTACAACATTGGGAGATAGTTTATAGGTGTCAGCTCCACATGTATTCCAAAAGACGCACACTCATATGATCATATGGTTGATTGATGCTAGTAAACTTGTTCTATTTTTGTGATCAAGTCTTCTTCTAGACGACTCTATAATTGAATAAGTGGTACGAAGATTAATATTCTTTTGCGGATGTCAAAGAGATCTTTCTTAGGTTCGAGCCAACCTAAGTTATTCCTTGCATGTTTTGGTTTGAGCACGAAAGGAGCTTTATTTCAAGTTTTTACTTGACAAGCTATTTTTTGAATTGTGTGTACATCCAATTAGGCTGACCTAATTGATGTATGCAAATGTAATAAGATATATATGAAATATTTTTGTTTTGTAGATGAGATGAGATTATGATAGATGTGTGATAGTGTGTTACTATGCGACCTAGTAAATTTGAACGTGTGAGATCAGTATCAAGGAAAAAAAATTGTGTATGTTAAGTGACAATAAGGCAGAGTAGGATTATGATTTCAAAGCTTAATTGGAACTGAATTCAACACATGAAAGGTGTATTCTATCTGTTCACTTTTTGGCAGTGAGCCACACTCTATTTTTTAATCATTTTAGACTGTGAGCCTTTCAAGGATAGTGTGTCCTAGTAGTGTGTTCATGTAATATATTATAACTAGTTATAATATATTGTGAGCTAATCCTCACAATGGTTTTTCCCTTTTTGGGTTTTCCACATAAAAATCTTGGTGTTTGTGTCATGTGGTGTTATGATTTCTTTCATTTCTTTGTTTACAATTGCAGTTAGATATGTTTTAATAATTGGATGGTCAACAACTAAATGGTTTAATATAATATTGATTTACCCCCCTCTCAATATTTTGGGTGTTCAATAGAAATTATATAACTTAAGAACTAACACAAAATCTCATATTCCACATAGCCTGCACATTAACCAAAGCAATATGCATTAGTGTACAAGTGACATATGTTAGAAAAGAGATGAGAGATATAACAAAAAAAGAGTATGAAAGGTAAAAATGGTTATGGTGGATAATGTGAAGCTTGATATCACATGAAACTCTAATAATAGAGATAATGAAAGGTGTAACTATGATAATATTTCATTGCTGAATATAGATTGATCCAATCATTTAAGGGGTCACATGACATTGAAAACAACTTGGTTGATTGAAATTATTGAGAGCCTTTCAAGATTTGTGTTAGGGTTGCTTTACACTTCTCTTATAATCTAATGTACATTTGGTAAAAAGACGGATAAAAAACATGTAGGGAAAATCTTATCATTTGGGTAGGAGGTGCTCCCACATTATCTTGACAAGAATATCTTCAACAATGTTTACTTTGGTAAGTGTACAAAGAAAATGTTCTACTAAAGAGGAAACTTATACATATATATATATATCCAAAACTATGATGAAATTCTTGAAACTTCACTTTGTTGTATATAAAGATAAATTTTGCAAAATTTTCTCAAACAAACATGAAACTTATATGCAAAAAATTATGTTTTTTTCTTTCTAGATTTTACGTAGTTATATATTAGGGTAGAGCATATATTATTACACATGTGGGGCTATGAAGCATGTTGGATGTAATTGGACGAATTGATGTTTGGTTGTGGATTTAACTATGGTATGATATGGGATTTAGAAGATGTTTAGATGGTTGTTATTGGGTGAAAAATGGCTAGAAAATCAATATAGAGCAACAATTATAAGGTTTTTGAGCATTAGTTGTTACTCTTTGGAAACTACTCAACAGATTTTTTGTGCTCTCAATATGTGAAATTGTGACGATAAAGAAATTAGACACCAATATTGCTTGCTTGCCACATAGGGAAGGGGGTAGGTGCAAAAAGTTAGGTCCACAAAATGTTTAAAAAGTGGAAGTGTTTTTCTTGATTTTCAAAATTTGTCACTGTTGGACTAAAAATTTGAAGCACTTACACATAGAGTTTTAAAAAATTCGAATAGTATGAAATGTAGTATTTTGAGTCTAGTTTTAAATATGTAATTTATTCTAATACCTAGATGATAAAATTCATTTTAATAGGTATGTATAAATATCACTTCTAAAATGTCACCTTTTTAAGACCATAGCATGTACGTGCACATACACCATAATTTGTCGTAAATAAAAGTATTTTTCTAATTTCTTTTGGGGAAAGATGTGTATTATACTAAAGATTGATGAGGATGCTTTTTATAATTTTTTCCAATTTTTTTAATTAATTTTTTATTGGTCCTAATTGTTGTTTTTGAAAATCGCTTGTGTATGACCACCATAATTTGAGCTAAACTAATCATTTTTTTCATTGTGTAAATAAATGTGCTTAGATTGATGTCATATAATTTTTTTACAATAAATTTTAAAAAATTAGGAAAGCCTAATATTTCAAGTTTATGGACTAGTTTCCTCATAAATTAATTGAAAAATACAAAAATAAACCAATCATAAAAAAATATATATTTGAAGACTAGACATCATCATCCACAATGGGTTTTAATTTCATTAAGAAAATTGAAAAAAAAGTTGTCAGTCATATGGCTAAAGTATTTTCTCTTAGCATTGACATGACCTTGTAGTTGTAGGTCCAAGGTTGAGGGTCAGGTTACCATGCCTTTCCCAAACCTAAAACAAAATGAAAATGTGGGTTGATATTTAAATTCTTTTTAGACTAGGTGCTCATTCTATTTTAAAATGAGAAATAACAAATAGATTAGGAATGCGTACCCATTTTGAAATGGGTACCCATTTAGGTCAGGATTTTGAATCATAACGGGTATTCAATATGTTTTAAGGCTCAGGTGCTTGATACTAAATGATGCAAACAAACAACTTCTCACAAAAACCCACAATGCAATGCAAACTCTATTGCAACAAAGAACACTCACAATACAAAAACAAATGCAAATAAATTCTGATTTTTTTATTACATCAAATCAACTCATGACAATGCGCTGGGGCCCTAGCTCGGTTGGCTAAATCTTTTCTGTTGTAGGAGGTTGGTCATGAGGTCTAGTCTCCCCCACCCCCGTGGTACCGAAGGGCGTGTCGCGCCAGTGCCGCCGGTCATGTTAAAAAGTTTACCAGGCACAATTAAAAAAAATAAAAAAAATCAACTCATGACAATTACATCAAATGAGAAAATGGAATGCCACCATAGAGCATACACAAATCTGCACATAAGATTAATTAACCATGGCTCTTCCTATAGCTTATTCTTGCTGCCCCAAGCTCTCTTTGCTGCTGTTCAAACCTTCATACAATTCCTATCCTTATCTTCTCCTCTCACACATTGGTGTCTTATCTTTTCTTCACTTGTGCTGCTCAAACATGCAACACAAAAGTCCCAATGATACCTCTATAGAGGCATATCTTCTCTTTTTCCTTCCTCCCAAACTTCTTCCCACATTTTTCTTCAAAACCCCCAAAAAATGCATTGAAAATCAATTATTGCCCATAATGGGCTCCCAACTCTCTCCCAAGAATAACTTTGCATATACTATGTTTATTCAGCCTTAAATGAGACATTTAAACTTCTAGAAACTCTTCCAAATGCTGCCTTTACTCAAACTCAAGAGGCGTTTTTCTCTATTATGAGAATTTTAAAAGCTCCGAAATCTTAATTTTTTACCTCTTTTATATTCAAAACACCCCCATATGATTTATGCAATAGATAAACAATTAAATATGAAATAAAAACTGATATTTGACTTCCATGTCCTCCATAATACCTTTGCAAAATAAAATTAGTCAAATTAGTACTTTGGAAGTGCGGAATCGAGTGCTCGTAGGCGAAAAAATGAAAGTTATCCGATTCACATAAAAATTGGTGTGCAAGCTTGGAATGATACCCCATGGACCCTTGCAAATGGATTTTATCCAAACATTCATGACTTTTGAAATTTTAAACTTTTTGTAAATTGTCAACATTTTTAATAAACTTTCATCATTAAAATCCTCCAAATTGGAAAATGTATGACTTCGATTCTTTTTCAACATTTCACATGCCACCTCCATGAATACCCCTACCAAAGTATTTTACTCCAATCCATATGAGTTTTCTAGAAATAATTTTTGAAAACTGCTTGTAGAGCCTTAAAATGGTGATTTGACAAAAACTGATTTTATGCAAATTCTAAACACAAAAAAAGATTTTCAAAGCTGGGAGATGCCAAATGATCCCACAAAACACCAAAACTAAAATTTAAATCTAAAACTTGTTTTTGGTTGATGCTGATTACCAATATACCCAAACGCTCCTAGATCACTTAACATGTACCATTTAAAAAAAATGGGTACCCATTCTTGTCGGGATTTTTTCTTCATTTGACACCTCCTCCATATGTGGATCCAACCTAAGGGAAAGTTTAAATCAAACTAACACCTATTTCCTTTGAATTTAGTTGTTATATTTTGGAGATTAGGATAAGCTATATAATGATTTTAGGTTTATTAGGTAGATAAGGATATGCGATCTACAAAGAGTGAGAGGGTAGGCGGTATAATTCAAGAGCATTGTTTACCTTGTTGGAGTGATCACGTATGAAATTTTGGGTTTTGAAGATGTCCTTCATTGATTGGGACCATGAATTGGATACACCATCCATAGTGGTAGTGTAGTTTTGATTATTATCTTTAGCTTTGGATTTATGAGACTTAGAAGTGATCATTAAGAGTTTTGGTTAATGTGAGGGGTCATATCTAGGATATTATCATAATTGTGGTATTTAGATTCCAATGCATACTTAATTCTTTTTCCATGAGTGAAGAAGTGCCCCAATGAGTTCTTAGAAAATCTTTGGAAAACTCAGAATAACATAGATTATGACATGTCATATCTTGATGTAATTGTAACATAAATTATCCTTCATGTGCTATATAAGTAAGAGGTCTTAAAATATAAGATTAATAAATTTTTAATATTTAGAATTATTTAATGATTACACTAGTGGTCCAGTAAAAAGAATGTGTCGCTTCTTGAGGAAATAAAACAAATCAAGGATAAAAAGTAAATACATGAAACATTGTTTGTTATTAGAGGCTTCAAATGTCTAAATAATATTAAACAAATAATGGTTAGTTATTTAAGCTTTAGCCAAATTAAGGGTTTATTTTTTAGAGATCTAGGGAATATCTTTGGCACTACCACATCAAGGAAATAGATCTTAAAATTAGTGGTTAAAGTCAATTAGTAGTTATAATGAATAACTCATTTAATAATTATGAACTAGTGGTTAAGTAATTAATGATATAACTAAATAAATAATTTAATTTGTAAGTTGTGTCAAAACTGGCATTTTTGTATTTTAATAGAGTTCTCTATATAAGGAGTGTTAGTTGCAACCTAAATACATCTACTTACCCTAATGATGGATGATAGGGTATGATCTAAAAACATTGAAAGCATTGGTGCAAATATGATAGATTTTTTATTAGATCATTTTTTAATATTCATGAATTGTGAAAACCTTGCCTAGATAAGAAACTAATATCTTCAAAGTAATAACTTATTTTGAAAGAAAAATTTATAGGGTTATAGTTATACAAAAAGCCTTTTCTAATTTTGTACTAAAAACAATATTTTTGTTAGGTATTTAATGAATAAATGCTTGCTAAGATTAAGAGCTTTTCCAAAATAAAACATTGTGACATGTGTTGTATTTAAAAATAAGACACATCTTGATTAACAACTAATCAACAGATAATATCTATAAATAATAATAGCTGGTCAAATACTAAATCACACATATTTTTGAAACATAAAAAAATAACATAGGGTTTTATACTAAATCTAGAATGTTTCACCAAGGTTACTATAAATAGAAAGGGAAAAATGGGGTAAATGAACCTACCTATTCTTCTATTTCATTCAAGAAATATCCCTCAGATCAAAATCAATTTTCGACCCTTAGGTGAGTGAATTCTTTGAGGAATCTTGTAATTTCCTTTATGTGTGTATGTGGACTAAACAACACTTTTGGGAGATGAAAATAAAATAGAAAATCCACTCAAAACTAAAATATAAGACTAGATTTGAGAAGATAGAGCATAGAGCTAACATACATAATTTCTTTCATGCAAATTAGATGAGTGGAAGGCACTTAAAACTTACATAAAAAATAGTTGTAAAGTGTCTTGTTTGGTTGCAAAGTGTCCTAAGACAACTTTTTGACATAAATGACTGAACAAGAGTTTTGAGAGAATGATTAAAAATACCAAATGCACTTATTTATGACATGTAATATTTGGATTTGGTAGATGAAACATAGGGCTATCAAAAATAGTAAAACTTCTGGAAAATGCTGTGTACCTATCACAAAACATTGTTTTCAAAAGTTGTCCTAGGACTCATTCACCCATAGGAAAAAGGGCCTTTGTTCACCTTTCCAAAATTGCTTTTTGGTTCCTCTTCTCTTGTGTTTGCACTTTTAGATCCTCTAGGTTTCACAATTGGACAGTTGGAAATAAATTCAAGATCTGAGTTTCCGTGAGATGACAACAAATGCAAGTTTACAATTTTGCACTTTTGAGATCTTCAACTTTTCTTCAACCTACAAATTTTCAACACATAAAGAGAGGGAAAAATGTTTGTTTTTGGGTGAATAGGAGTTTTCCTTGGTCAAACCCCGTTTTGGTAATTAAACCTTAAAATGAAATGAAATAGCATGAAAGGAATGATGAAATAAAAAACTTAGTGTTGCAACTCACTAAACCCTTGGATGAATATTTGAAGGACTAAAATCTTGATGTTGATCTTGCATTAAATGGATTCAAGGGATGTGGATCTTGAACTTTAAATCTTTCTTGAGATAGTGCTTTGAATGCTTGAGTTGATCATGAAACCTACATCACAATGTTAGCTCCAAAAACATGCATGATTGCAAGAAGAATTTGACATGATTTTTGAGATCTTGAATGCTGTGATAAATCCTTGATAATTCTACTCTTGAATGCTCCTCACAATAATATTGGCTCTTGATAAGTTCACCTCTTGCTAGATTAATTGAATTGATAAAATAACCTTCTATTTATAGACATTTATCCTTAATTTCTCGAAACTAAAACATTACAAGCCAAACTTTGAAATTTGAATTTAGGATCATAAAAATACCACAAAAAAACTATTTAAAAATGAGTTCCAAGTCTTATGGAGGACCCATTCACCCATGTGCGAATGGGTCCTAGGCCCTAATTCTTGGAACACAAATTGCTCAATGTGAAGTGCTATGTATTGACATTAATTAATGTCGAGTTTCCCCTTTGGGAAATGTAATTAATTAGGATTGTAAATGAATTAAAGGGCTACTTAAGTCCTAATTAAACTCAATTTAAATAAGAGGGCCCAAATAAGTGTGTAAATGTAAAGGGGTACATTTAACAACACTAAATTAAGGCATTATTAAGTCCAATTTAAAATACCCGAGGGCTCAAACAAGTGAGAAAATGTAAAGGGTTACATTTTTTTACACTACAATTTTAAATATATAGCCATGCTTTTATAACACAAATCTATATAATTTTAGTTAGCATAGATTAAAATGGACTCATTTCTTTTTAAGAATTTAGATATACACTTGTAGAGGGAAAGAGTACATACTATGTACTTCTACCTACTCATTTTATTCCACTTTACATAGATGTTGTGAATGTATAGTTTTAACACCCATTTTATCTCTTTAAATGCACTAGTTGACCTTAATTTTGAACTATCACTCTAATATGCTATAAAATCACTTAAAAATAATATTTTCACATCTCCTAGGGTATTTGTTTATTTGGACTTGGCCATACTCGTGTTTCTATCCCTTAGAAAAAATCACATGCGTGTTATAGTCCTCTAGTTTTGGAAATTAATATTGCTTCCAAGGTTAATATTCCCAGAATATTCCCATTACACATTATATTATGTGACAAAGGTATTTATTATGTTCCTAGGACTTGTATTTAAGTACACCATAGTAGGTCATTTTAAGTATCAACTAGTAGCAACTTATATTCATTTCACTTACAGTCACATTAGTATTAGATTAGTCTAAACTCAACCTAAGGGTGGGTGCACAAATATGGAGAACTAAAAAGTGGCCACTCCACTTTTTGGTTATGAAATGGAGAAAATGTGAGCACATTATAACACACTCACATTATTTGAATGCATTCAAAAAATGTGACACATAATGTCCTGCTTTTAAATTTTTTCCTTCTCTTCCAGTAAAATGATTTACATGAAAGTATAAGTTGACATTTACATATGAACATTTACTTCCTTATAGTTTAAGTTATATTTCATGTATATAGTTTTAGGATGTTTGAGAGTGGTTTTGGATCTCTAGGAGTTATAATGCAAATTCTAGTTTTTGGAAGATCTTATAATTTTGTAGATACTCAAATTTCAATAATCAATATGTCAAATTTCAATAATTAGGAGGTCAAATTTTAGTAATCAACAAGTTGTATCATCTTTCTCTCTATCTCTTACATTTTTTATCCCTTATGCTCTACCATTCACTCTCTCCTTCCCTCTACTCTCTATCTCACTACTCTCTCTCTCTCTCTCTCCCCCTCTATACTTCTCTCTCTCTCCCACCCACCTTCCCTCTCTACTTCTCTCTATCTAACCTATCTCTCTCTACCTCTTTCTCTCTCCCTCCATATCTGCTTATCTCTATCAAACCTATCCCTCTCCCTACCTCCTCTCTCTCTCTCAATATCTCAACCTTCCTCCTTCCCTCTCTACTTCTCTTTATCTTGCTCCCCTCTTTCTCTCTCTTCCTTCCTCCCACCCACCTTCCCTCTCTACTTCTCTCTATCTCTCTCCCTCCCCATCTCTCTCTTCCTTCCTCCCTCCCACCTTCCCTCTCTACTCTCTATCTTGCTCCCTCCCCCATCCTCTCTCTTCCTTCCACCCACCTTCCCTCTCTACTTCTCTCTATCTAACCTATCCCTCTCTGCCTCTCTCTCTCCCTCTCTCTCAATCTCTCCACCTTCCTCTCATTCTCTCCCTCTCCCCCCTCTCTCTACTTCTCTCTATCTCCCTCCCTCCCTCCCTCCCTATCTCACCTCTCCCTCCCTCCCTTCCTACCTCTCTCTCTCACTTCTCCCGCCGTCCTCCACTATCTATCTCTCCTTCCCTATATACTTCTCTCTCTCCATCTCTACCTCCTTCCCTCTCTCTCCCCATCTTTTTTTCTCTCTCTCTCTCTCTCTCTATCTCTCTCCCTTTCCCTCTCTACTCTCTAGAGATAGGTGAGAGAGAGTAGAGGGAAGGAGGGAGGGAGGAGAGTGATATGTAGAGAAAGAGAGAGTTTTGAGATATAGATTAGAGAGGGAGGCGGGAAGGAGAGGTAGAGAGGGATAGGTGAGATATAGAGAATTAGAGAGAGAAGGAAGAGGGAAAGTGAGAGAGAGATGGGAGGGAGGAAGAGGTAAAGAGGGATAGGTGAGATAAAGAGAATTAGAGAGAGAGAGTGAGAGAGAGAGGAGGGAGGGAGAGGGAGAATGAGTGAAATAGAGAGAGAAAGATAATACAACTTGATGATTACTAAAATTGACATGTTGAGTACTGAGATTTGATTGTCTAAAAATTTATAAGATCTTCCAAAAACTAGAATTTGCATTATAACTTCTATATATTCGAAACTACTCTCAAACATATTGAAACTATATACATGAAATATAACTTAAAGTATAAGTCCATATGTAAATGTCAACTTATAGTTAAATTTTTATTTCATGTATATAGTTTCACTGAGAGAGAAAGATAAGAAATAGAAAAAAAGACAAGGACAAATTTTTAGTGCAAAACATAATGTGAGCGCATTAATGCCCTCACATTTTTTCAATACATTCACATAACATGAGCACGTTATAACACACTTGTTTTTTGTGAATGCATTCAAATAACATGAGCACATTATAACTTGCTTGTGTTATGTGAATGCTTTGGAAATTTCCAAGTTTGGTTTGGATTTGCCTTGGGCTTCCAACCCAAAGGCTTGGAGTGACTTTCCAAAATCCAAAACATGTTTTTATAAATTGTGAAAAATTTGACATAATCTCAAGCGTGCTCGCCATCAGGTTTGCACATGTTTCAATGTCAAGTCAAAATAATACCTAGGTTATTAAGTTCTCTCTTAGCTATCCACCCATGTATTTTTTTTTCATATTTTGAGTATGTTAAGGTTTTCATGTTTAATTTCTTTTGTCGGTGTATCATATTTTTTGTCAAAAATTAACATTTGGTATATTTTACTTTATTTTTTAATTGTCCATTGAAATTTTAAATAAATTATATTTTTATGAACTAGACTCCATTCTACGCATATTCATTTTTTTGATGTTCGATTAGTTTTAAAAAAAATAGCGGGGAGCATGCTCAAATTTCTATTTTTCAGGATGCATCCACTTTGAAAATTAGTAAAAAATCATATATTCATTAAAAAATTAGTAGAAAAGCCAATAGTGGCATATTGTGATGGTTAAGTTGTTGTGGTATTGTTCTTGCCATCAAGGTTCAAGCCCCACTAGGGTGTAATTGTTGACTGTTTAAATTGGGGATAAGGTCCTCGATTTGTGACCTCATCGGTTCATAGCTCCTGGTCAAAAAATGTTTACCCCTTAAAAAATAAAATAAAAAATTAACAAAAAAATTAGAGATAAATTACATGATCTTAGTTGATTTTCCATTGAAGTGATTTTTAAAATACTAAAAATAAGTTAACATTTTAGGGGGCTACACCAAACGCTATGTTCTATTTTTTGAAAAAAACATGATGAATTTGTGTGACCCCCCTTTTTGAACCCCATAATATCTACCATTTTTAAAAAATAGTAGTTTAGAAAGTAAATTCAGAGCACTACGACTCTTGTTTTTGTTGCATCTTAAAATTTTGAGTGTAACTATCTTCAATTTCTCATCCAAGGTCAATCTTTCCTAATTTCAGAAAAAAGTGGCCACGTAAGACCCCTTTTTGGTCCCCCATATTTGTGCACCCACGCATAGTAACTTAGAAACTCCTAATACCAATAACGATGTACTGTGTTTTTAACCTAAAGTAAATATATGAACAACTATCCAACTTTCAAATTAGATATTTCCTAAATAACTACTTAACATATAGTATTTGTTGAAATTTGTTGAATGCTTTATGTTGTGAGGTTGAACAAGTAAATTTTGATTTCCCCACCTTAAGTGATTTGATTAGATTACCATGAGACACAAGATAAACTAGGCATAAAACTCTTGTATAATGTCTCAAATTGTAACAATGTATAAAATCTAGGCTTGGTGCAGGGAATCAAGGACAAAGCAATTATCAAGGTGTTTGAATTGGTTATCCTTGCTCAAGTGAACATTATCGAGGTGTCTTAGGCAACCATTAGGTGTGTAGGATCTAAGCTAATGATTGGGGAAAGCATCTCTCACTAGTATTCAGTGATCTGTACTGAATCCCACACTAATTGATACTCATGTAGACGGACATGGTGTTCCCATCTAGTCGTCTATGCCTAACATTATTTAGTGTGGGCCATTCTTGGATGGTGAATATTTTATCTAGGTCCATGATTAATCATTGTTTATTTGTAGTGTAGATAGTATATTTTGTATCTCTTGCATGGGAAATAAAATTTCTTTAATTTGATATATTTATTATAATGAAAAGTGTGGAATACATATTGGATGTGATTTAGGTGTTCATCCCATCTTTTTCTATAGATTAGAATGTATCAAGGTAGATAAAAATAAACAAGTTGGTGCAATGAAAGAGAACACCCTTTTTCATCCAATGAATGCAAATTAGTCCATGAAGAAACCTTGAGGAAATAACCAACAACTCAAATAAAAATTCCTTATTTGATTCCTTGACCTAAGATTAATTTTGGTGAATAATTTTTCATTATAGTGTTGGTCCACAAGCGCCTCTATTTAAGGTAGAGAATATTGGTTCTTTATATTGATCTTGTTTTTTTCTTTGTAGATAATTGATAGATGCCATGTATTACCCTTCTATAGTAGAAGAATAAATGAGCTTCCTTAATGGAAATTATTAGGAATGATGACTAATTAAATCTTTTTGTTGATATCTTTATGCTTGAAAAATGATTTGTGATACGATGATTTATTTGGTAGAGGCAACCCCAATATCAAGTTGATTATACTATTTACTATAGAATTTCAAGCCACTACGTTTGGTGATGGAAAAAGATCCTTGTACTCAAATAGAGCACCTTTTAGTTTTTGAGACTATGTTGATAGAGTTGTGGCATGAGTTTGAGTTGCAAGAATGTTTTTCCTCTTAGGTTTGACCATGAGAAAGATAAACCTTTTGCTAGAGATAACTAGCTTCTTACATTGTTTGACTCTAAAGATGAACAACATAGGGAATACTTATGGTATGTAGTATTTATTCCCACCAACATAAACAAAATTTTCATGGTTTATCTCATAGGTTGCATGTTGTTATATGAATCCTACTCATAATCAGAGGTTAAATTTTCTCCTTTTGTTGGCACGGCTTCCCCCTAAATTATTTAACAAGGGTTTGGGGGTAGCACCCCCAAGACAAGGTCAAGGGGCAGTACCTTTGGCGCGCTCCTTGTCATGATATAGGGTGGGATCGAGAGGCAGTAGCCCTGCTGGGGATTGGGGGCAACAACCTTGAAACCTCACTCAAATTTTATTATTTTATAAAGGTGTTAGGAGTTATTTTTCTATTGGCTGACATAAAAAACCCTATTTTTGTAACCAACATAAGTCTTGATAAAATGGCCAAGTGTTAGGGTTTCCATTGATATTGTATTGTAGCATTTGGATTGGTATTGAGTTGCAAGGATTGCTAGTTGTAATTAGTTTGATTTCCTAGATAATAATAGTGGACTCTCTGTTGGTGGATGTAGCTTGAGTTTGGGTGAACCATGTTAAAAATTGTCTCTCGCTGTTATTATTTTTGTGTATTTTTAATTCTTCTGTTTAATGTTTATTTGTATTTAATTGATATCTTTTGCATGAAATTCCTAACAAGTGGTATTAGATCTAGGTTGTGTTCGATTATCATCTATAGGAAGGTCTCACATTTAAGTGGGAGCAATGGTGGATGAGGGTAAATTGAAGGTAGATAAATTCAATGGGTAGAACTATCAGTTATGGAAGATGCAGATGGAGTATTATCTCTATCAAAAGGATTTATGGAGGCCGTTGAAAGGAATAACCAAGAAATTGACAACAATGATTGATGAGGATTGAAATATTTTGGACAGAAAGGTATTGTGAATCATTCGATTATGCCAAGCACCATCTGTGGCATTCAATATAATAGAAGTGAATACAACAAATGAACTGATGAAATCTTTGGCTAAATTATATGAAAATCCCTTAGATTCAAATAAGGTATTTCTCATGAAGTGTTTGCTTAATCTAAAAATGATTGAAGGTGTATTTGTGACAAATCATTTAAATGAGTTTAATACGATTACCAGTCAATTGAATTCTATAAATGTAAAATTAGATGAAGAAGTTAGAGCTCTCTTGATATTATGTTCTTTGCCTAAAATCTAGAATATTTTGGTAATGGTGCTTAATAACTTTGTTTCTGGTTCAAATACCCTGAAATTTGATGATGTTGTTGGTGTTATTCCGAGTGAGGAAATTCATAGGAAAAGCAAAAGGTGGATCCACATCAGGTAGTGTTTTGAATGTGGAAAGTAGAGATAGATCAAAGGAGAGAGGAAAAGGTTTTGGAGCTCATGGGAAGTCACGAGGAAAGTCAAAGGACAAGAGGTCCCAATCCAGAGGACAAAAGGATTGCTGGTACTATGGTAAACCAGGTCATCTAAAGAAATATTGCTAGTCTCAGAAGAATAAAGGAGACAAACAAGAAGGAAATAAGGAGGAAAATGTGGTAAGTAATAAATTTGAAGATGATGCTTTTATTCTTTCCCTAGATAATGTTGATGATTCATGGGTTTTAGATTCACGGGCCTTATTTCATGCTACACCCTATATAAGTTATTTTATTGATTATGTCCAAGGGGATTTTGGGTTGGTTTATTTGGGAGATAACGAACCCTATTAGATTGTTGGAAAGGAAAGAATTGAGATTAAGTTGTAGAATGAGAATCATTGGCTACTATAAGAGGTAAGGAATGTTCCAAGGATGCGTAGGAATTTAATTTTAGTAGTGTAGCTAGTTGATGAAGGTTGCATAGTTACTTTCAATGATAAAAAATGGAAGGTTTCAAGAGGTGCCTTAATAGTATCAAAAGGTGTAAAAGTGGGCACCTTATATCTTTGTACAGGCCATACTATTCCTTCTACTTTAGTTTTTCTAGAGAAAAAACAAATTGGTTCAGGAACAGTTGTTACGGGTTCGTAGGAAGAGACTGAAAGAATTGCTGCAAGTTCTGAGACAACACTGTGGCATAATAGACTTGGGAATATGAGTGAAAAAGGTATGAAAGTACTTCATTCTAAGAAATTTTTACCAGGTCTGAAATGTATTAATATGGATTTATGTGATAGTTGTGTATGGAAAACAAAAGAGAGTTATTTTTCTCAAGGATGGGAAGAAAAATAAAGATGAAAAGTTGGATCTTGTACATATAGATGTATGCGGACCAACTCAAGTATCTTCTCTTGGTGGCTCTTGGTATTATGTTACATTCATAGATGATGCAACTAGGAAGGTTTGGATTTATTTCCTAAGATATAAATCTAATGTATTTGAAACATTTAATAAATGGAGAAGCTTGGTTGAGAATGAGACAGGCAAAAGATTAAAATGTCTTAGATTTGATAATGGTGGTGAGTATTGTAGCAAAAGAATTGAGGATTATTGTTCCTTTAATGGAATTTGCAGGCATAAAACAATTCTAGGGACTCCACAAGAAAATGGAATGGATGAGTGCATGAATATGACAATAATGGAGCGTGCAAGTAGCATAAGATTGCATGTTGGGTTGCCTTTAAACATGTGGGAAAAGGATACCAATACTACTGCATATTTAATTAATCAATGCCCTTCAATTCCTTTGGGTTGTGGTATTCCAGAGGAAGTATGGACAGGTAAAAAGGTGAGTTATTCTTTTCTCAAAACCTTCAGATGTGAAGCATTTGCACATGTAGATTTTGAAAATAGAACCAAATTGGATGCAAAATATAAAAAAAATGTATCTTCATTGGATATGACATTGATGAATTTGGTTATAGGCTTTGGGATGTTGAAAATATGAAAATTGTGAGAAGTAGGGATGTTGTATTGAATGAGGTGTTGTACAAAGATCAATTACAACAATATGAGAAGAAAGAAAAGGATTTTGTGGTGCTAGATGATACTCTAGATAGTGATGTTCCAGTAGTTCCTCATGCTCCGCAACAACAACAAGAAATACCACAAACACCAATGAATGTTAGATGGTAAAAAAGGCTAAGTAGACCTCCTAAAAGAGTATGAAGAAGCTATGAAGGTGGATACAAAGGTTTAGTGGGAGCTTGCAATAAAAGAAGAAATGGACTCGCTGAAAAATCAGACCTGGGAATTATGTAAGTTGCTTGCAGGTAAAAAGACTTTCCCAAACAAATGGGTTTATAGGATGAAAGAGGAAGATGGAGGTAAGAAATTTTTTAAAGCTAGGTTAGTTGTAAAAGGATTTGCACAGAAAAAAGGCATTGATTTTGTTAAAAAAATTTCTTCGGTTGTTAAGATGACTTCTATTCATACTATTTTAAGTATTGTGGTTGTTGAAGATTTTCATTTGGAATAGCTAGATGTGAAATCTTCCTTTCTCCATGGTGATTTGGAGGAGATCTATATGGAATAACCACAAGGATTTGAGGTCAAAGGTAAGGATAAATTGGTGTACAGATTGAAGAAGAGTTTATATGGCTTGAAACAAGCACCTTGGCAATGGTACTTGAAATTTGATAGGTTTATGGATGAGCAAGGTTACAATAGGCGTAATTTTGACCATTGTTTTTATTTTAAGAGGTTGGATAATGGCAACTACATTATTTTATGTTTATATGTTGATGACTTACTTGTAGTGGGGTCTAACATGGATCACACAAGTGAGTTAAAACAATAGTTAGCAAAATCATTTGCTATGAAGGATTTGGGGGCAACAAAACAAATCCTTGGTATGAGAATTTGCAAAGATAAGAAAAACAAAAAATTGACTCTATCTTAGGCTGATTATGTTGAAAAGGTGTTGTAGAGATTCCATATGGAGAATGCAAAAGCTATCAACACACCTTTACCTAGTCATTGGAAATTGACTAAGAAAATCTGTCCAAAGATACAAGAGGAGGAAGACAAAATTTCCAAGGTATGTTATGCTTTAGCTATAATAAGTTTAATGTATGCCATGGTATGCATGAGACTAGATATTGCACATGCTGTAGGAGTTGTAAGAAGGTATATGAGTAATCCAAGATTGGAGCATTGGAATGGAGTAAAATGGGTTCTTAGGTATTTAAGAGGTACATCCAATAAATATTTATGTTTTTGGGGCTCTAATATTGATTTAGCAGGTTATGTAGACTCAAATTTGGTAGGGGATATTGATACCAGATGGAGTACTATAGGTTATTTCTTTACTGTAGGTGGGAAAGTAGTGAGTTGGATCTCATTGTTGTAGAAGGTGGTTGCTTTATCCACCATGAAGGGAGAGTATGTAGCTACAACAAAGACAAGCCAACAATTATTTATTTATAGATAGCTAGAGTGCCATACATCTTGCAAAAAATTCTACATTACATTCAAAGAATAGACACATGTAGTTGAGGTATCACTTCATTTGGTCAGTGTTGGATGATGGATGGTTAACGTTGGAAAAGATACATACAAATGACAATCCAGTGGATATGTTTACAAAGGAAGTGGCAAGGGAGAAGATGAGCTCCTCTTCAACTTTGGTTGGTCTTCAAGACTGAAAATAATAAAATTAGAATAGTAGGGTCGAGAGTGCTTATTTCTAGTGGGAGTTGCAGGGTTAATAGTGTTATGATCAATCTCCAAGTGGGAGATGATATGTTGTGGACTCTGATCAGTGTCCAAGTGGGAGATTGTTGTTATATGGAGCCTAGTTAGACTCAGAGGTTAAATTTCCTCTTTTATCAACACAATTTCCCTCCAAATTATTTAACAGGGATTTTGGGGCAGCACCCCCAAGATGGGGTCAAGGGGTAGTGCCCCTTGTGGGGTCCAGGGGCAACACCCTTGGCATGCTCCCTATTGCGATATAGGGCGAGGTTGAGGCGCAACACCCCCGTGAGGGCTCAGGGGCAGCGCCCCCAAAACCTCACACGACTTATTGTTTTATAGAGGTGTTGGGAGTTATTTTTCTATTGGCCGATATAAAAAACCCTATTTTTTGTAATTGACATAAGTCTTGATAAAAAAACTAAGGGTTAGGGTTTTCGTTGATATTGTATTGTAGCATTTGCAGTGGTGTTGAGTTGCAAGGATTGATGGTTGTAATCAGTTCAATTTCTTGGATAATAATATTGGATTCTTTGTTGGTGGATGTAGCCCGAGTTTGGATGAACCACATTAAAAATTGTCTCTCGCTATTATTATTTTTGTGTATTTTTCATTCCTCTATTTAATCTTTATCTATATTTAATTGATATCTTCTGCATGCAATTCCTAACATTGCAAGCCACTAATACTAAAAAATTAATTGTTATTAAACATATCCCTGCACTAGTCTTGAACTACTTGATTGTTTAAAAATACAAAATACAGGAAGGGAAAGGAATAATGGAAAAAATAATAAAAGAGATGAGATAGTGTACATTGAGCAGCCAAAGATTCTAGAATGTTATAATCAAGTTATGTGAATCCTATCAAACTTGCTATTAGATGATTAGTCTCTACATAGTCTATTAACATAATTAATAAATCTTTAAAGGGAATACTAACAAAATATATCCCATCCTTACTCAACCACAAATTTATGAACACAAAATTGTGAAATTTAAATAAAAATTAGATTTACCAAAAAAATTATTCACTATATTCATACTCAAGAATTCACAATAAAATATTAGTTCATATTAAAAAGTAATTTAAAAAAAATCATAGTGACCATATACATAAAAATAATATTACATATAGTTTTTTCACCTAATCTTTCTATTCTATCTCTATTCTAAATTTCTAATCAAATTTACATAAAATATAATGAGTATTTGTCATTTATTGGAAAGTTATCAATTTCTACTTGGTTTCTTTGACATTTAAAGGGGTGGAATTAATAGTCACCATGATGTTGTGGAGCAAGGGTTCTTTTTTTGATTTGTTTTTATTTTTATAAAATTTTACCTATTACTTATCAAATACTAGTAGTCATTATCTTTGTATTTAAAAAATGGACAAATATATCTATTTTCATAAGTTATATTGAATCAAAGAAATAATTAATCATATTGTGACATATAAGGATATTAGTATTATACATGCATTTGAGCAAATATTTTGGTCCTTTTTTATGGTGATTGGACAACTTGACAAAGACATAGCTAGTGTGGCTATATCATTAACATTAAAAAATCTAAAAAATAACTTTAAAATCTTAATCCACTAAAAAAATATGTCAAATGAAGATTTAACTTATTGTTTAAGAATTTAAAGATCGAAAATTAACACATGGCTACTCTACCCTATTTTCTATGAGTAATGGAGAGGGCCCAATAATAGTTCACCCTAACTTTACTAGTTCACATGAAAACATACACACAATGTTGACACTAAATATTTATACTGCTAAGTAGCCAAGGATGTGGACCATTTTAATATTTTATTTCATCATCATTATGGAATGCCAAACTTATATCATCATGTTTTTTATTGAGTTATCATAATAGATCCTCCCAAAAGGTTCAACTAATAATTGTATATTAGGAACCAATACGTGTGCATTAAGTCATCTTTTGTTGGTGTACCAATGTGACATTATATGATGTGTTTCTTTTTATTTCTAATAAACATATTTTATTCAATTATAGTATTGGGGCATTCAACTATTGAATGCTCTTTCACAACTAATAATATTATACTCTTCATACTATTAAAATTTAAATATTCAAATATTGCCACGACTATTGATACCTACTCCAACTATTGCACCCTTTATTTAGATTCCACACATCTATTTACACTTTTTCCAATTACATTTTTTTAGAGTCCATAAGTTTGACGTGTATTATAATTGTAATAATGATAATCTAATAATGGAGTAACTTTTCATACAATTGATTGATTGATTGATTTGAGCAGTGGTTTCATAGGTCATTGACACATTGATGACATACACAAGTGATTGTGCTAGTTCACATGTTATTGAAGAAACCCTCATTAAATTTTTTTTGGCAAATTTCGTTGGGCACTTTTTGAAGTATAAATTATTTGTAAATTTAGAAGTGTCACAGGCTTAGTGTTAACTATATCAACCAAAGAGGATTGTACATGTATTAGTAAAACACATGAGACCTAGTCATATGCTTTATCGATTTGAAGTATGAGTGATGTAGGTTGAGTGTTAATGATGTTGACCAATAACAAATTACATTGGTAAAGCACATGAACCTTAATCATGTCAATAGGACAAAAATAATCATTGTAAGGACCACAAATGATATTGTAACATGGGAAAACATACAAAATATCATAATTCTTTTGGTAGATGTCATCAAACTCTTATCAACATGGGGTATGGGTGACATGAACTTACTATCAATGATGCCTAACATAGAGAATTGTATTGGTAAAGCACTAGGCCCCAGTGATGTCATAAGAATTAAGGAATCTTTATATAGACAACAAAGGATCACATACCATGAGAAAACATACAAAATATCACAAATCTTTTGTTAGATGCTATCAATGCTTATCAACTTGGAGTACGAGTGACATAGACTTATTATTCGTGATGTCAACGAAAAAAAATTGTACTTATAAATCATTAATCCCAAATCATGTCATAAAAATTAAGAAATCATCGTATAAACCACAACAATAATGTAACATGAAAAAATACAAAATGTTAAAAATTCTTTTGACAAATACCCTCAATTATTTATCAACTTAAAAATTGAATAAGAGACTTAATGATCTCAATTAAAAAAAAAACTGTGATAAGACATATGAGCGCCACTCATGTTATAAAGACTAAGGAAATTATTGTATGAACTACAGAGAATGATGTAACATAAGAGATGGTGTTTGCTGAAAGTTAATTTACGTCAACAACATGTTAATGACCTGCGAACGACTCCTCAAATTAATCAGTATCGATCGTACCAAAGTTTACTCCATTTTTTAAACACAACTTCGAGACTTTAAACAAGGGCGACTGGAAATTCTCATAGTAAATACTTGTTATATTTGATGTAAATCTAAATAAAAAATTAGAATTGAGATAGAATATAGAGTGTAGGAAAGAAGCTTTTTATCTCTAATCGTAAGAACCTATGTATCTTTAACATTATGTAAAACTGTATTGTGAATCTTCGAATCTAAATATAGGGGAGACGGGTCAGTAGTCATGTGGGTTAATTTTGTGAGCATGTAGTGATTATTTAGAGTATCGTAGGAACTTTGTTTTTCTTTGAAATGTGGACTGGTTTCTTATCTGTTTATTTTCATTTAAATTTCATTATTTGTTTTTCACACATTCATCATCAAGCAACGATGAAAATTCATTTTATGGTATCTCTTTTCAAAATTGTGTTGTTATGTTAGTAGATTATGTGGAGAAATTGACCATTTGATAGATGGTTTGGTAGTAGATTATGCAAATATTGATCATATTCAATAAATGGTTTGGTAGGATTCTTAGAACTCAACTGTAGTAGTCCAAAATATTCTGCCACTCAAGATACACTCTCCTTGCTTTTCCCATTCTTCATTTTCCTTCATTTCTGTTGTCGTTTTTAAATAATTAGATAGTTTAGTATAAGAGTATAGTTAGGTTCAATTTATTTAAATTTTTATGATTAGTTGCATGAAACTTATGAGATAATGCTACATAAATATGGGTGAGAATAAATTCCACATACTATAAGTAGTCCCCTAACT
>VDFB02101872.1:0-25565 GCA_007258455.2 Sequoia sempervirens | reverse complement strand
TTTAGCAACTCCATGATGGAGATTTGTGTTGGGGTTCTTTTCAGCTGATCAAGGACATTGTAGCCACTAGGAATAGATTTTGGGTTGGGCGCAGGTCTTCTGTTTGGCTGAGATGATCTTGCAATGGTAATTTTTCCGCCTCTTGTGGTGACTACATAATCAACATGGACTCCTTTGATGGTGATGGTAGCACAGTAGTCATCTAGGGATGCAACAACATGGTCGTACACATGATTCATGCTCTTGAAGGTACCTTTCCCCTTATCAATGTTATTGTCCCCTTTATTGTTATGGTTTGGCATCGGATTCATGTATATTTTGAGGTTCTGATTTCCTACCGGTTGCTCCACCTTTATGATTTTTTGATCAATGAGGTCTTGGATTAGGTTTTTCAACCTCATGCAACTGTTATTGTTGTGCCCTTTGATTTTTTTGAAGTCACAGAGCTAATTTTCATTGTACCAGAGTGGTTTGACATCTAGTTCCTGGTAATTCTCATAGGTGGGAGCCTTGATGAGGTTTTCATTTATTAGTTTTTTCATGATGACATTGAGTGGTTCCCCAAGGACAGTGTACTTCTTGGGGGAGTTTTTGTTTCACTGGGGTGGCCCCTTTAATCGTTGACAATGTTGATTGCTTGATTGTTCAATTGTTTTGTTGTTGTGTTAGCTTGATGGTTGTTTTGATGATGGTTTTGGGGCTGTTGTTGAGGTGCGAGTGTGTTTTGCTGAGGGGAACTAATGACAACTTTGGTTTCAACAACACCATCATTGGTAATGTTTCAGTTCTTTTCCCATGTGCAGTTTTTCATTGTAATTGGTGGATGGGTGATTGTTCTGTTGTTTAGGATATGTAGGTTGTGTCATAAGGGCTCATTCAATGTTGAGCACCTTGGAGATCAACTAGTCATACATGGTTATACATTGGACTTTGAGATGGAATGCCAAGGCTTCGTCGAGGTTGGATATGATAGTGCACACTTTTTGTTCCTCGTGCATGACCCATTTGCTTTGATTGGCCTTGGATCACCATCGTTGTAGGAATGAAGCAAATGATTAATTCTTACCTTGTTTCAAAGCTAATAGTTCCTCTAGACTGACATCCATTCCGATATTGAATGCGTAAATTTTGATGAATGCATTTACTATTTCTTGGAACTTCTTGATGCCAGGAGGAAGGTGAGAGAACCATTCCATGGCGTGGCCAACCAAACTTCTGGGAAATAGCCGCATCAAATAAGTATCGCCATATGCGACTTCCATGCAATGAACCTGGAATTCCCTGATGTGATCTTTAGGGCTTCCCATCCCATGGTATTTTTTGAATTTGGGGATCTCAAATCCCTTTGGAAATGGTTTCATTACAAGGCTCCTGTCAAACAAATAAGGAGACAAGTTGCTAGGTGTTTTCGTGGTTTGACCTGATTGAAGGTTGAGCAGTTGTTGTGAAAGCAACTTTATTTGTGCTTTGACATCATTTTACGAATCAGGGGGTGGGATGAAAGTATTCTGATGTGGTTCAACTATTGGTTGGATGGGTGGATTGGTTGGTATGTTTATGGATGGTGTTTACACATTCTGTTGTGCTAAATATGCTTACAGTTGTTGTTGTACCAATAACGCTTGTTGTTGATCCTATTGTTGTTGCACTAATAGTACATTTTGCTAAGCTTGTTGTTGTGCTTGTTGTTTCACCAACAACACTTGTTGGGATGCTAATTGGGTTGCTTCTTGCTACTCTTGGTATTGTTTTAGCGCTTGTTGATATGCTTGTTGTTGGGCTGCTTGTTGTTGTGCAAGATATGATGCTTGTGTTTGTGCTTGCACTTGCACTTGTGCTTGAGCTTGTTGGGCTTGCTATTGAGCTTGGGCTTGTGCTTGGGCTTAAGCCTGCACTTGGGTAACTTGTGCAATCTATGTGGCTTGTGCAGCTTGTGTTGCTTGTGCATCCTAAGCGGCTTGTTGTTGTTGTTGCAATAGGGCTTGAGCTTGTGTAGCCTGTTGTGCTTGTTGTGCTTGTAGCGCTTGTTGTGTGGCTTGAGCAGCTTGGGCAGGTTGCTGAGTGGCTAGTTGTGTGGCTTGTCGATTTTGGATTTGTTGTAATGCTTTCTGATAGGAAGCCTGATGAGCAACTTGCAACACAATACTGTATTGGCTTGATGTGTTCAAGTTTGGTGGTAGTGGTGGTGGAGGTGGTGGAATGGTGCTTGTTGTGGTGATGGGAGGCACCATCGTGTTGATGATTAGAATTTGAGTGGTAGATGGTGTGATTGATATGGTTGGTCCTTGAGAGACCATGTTTTGAGATGTTTTGGGGATGGTTGATGATGTGATGGTGGTGGTTTGTGTTATTGGGATGGTTTCCATCTATTGTTGTGATATCGATGGCAAGGTGGAAGTATTTGGAATGGTACTTTGATTGATGTTTGGTGGGTTAATCTAGTTTTGTTGATTGACATTTGGTAAAGGAGGAAGCCCTAAACTGAGAGATGATGTGGATATTGATGGAAATGGTGGAAGTGGTGGAAATGTGGGGGGTGTAACCTCTTGAGGAAATGGTGTAGTGTCAAAAATTCCCCCTGGTCCAAATATGTCACCCTCTCCTTGCGAGGTTATGGGGAGAGAGGTTTGGGGTGTTGCGCGGAATGATGATGATGGATCATTCATATTGTGAAAAGTGAGAGGGACATATGGATGTGATGTATTTTGAGGTATGGATTGTCCCAAGATGGTGTTTGCATCCAGATCCTAACTGTTCACGAGGGGATTTATTTGCAATGTATTGAGAAACGCACTTCCCTTGTTAACAATGGGTTGCATTGGAGCAATAGATGATGTAATTTTGGGAATGTTTTGAGTGATCCTTTGAAATGGAGGACATGGAAGTGGGATGGTGGATGAGATTGGGGGCATGACCCCAAAAGATGGTTCTGCAATAGTGCTCAGATCGAAATCAGAGGGGAGTTTAGCCCCTTGCTTTTCTAATTTGAGCATGTATAGTAAAAGATTGAGTCTCATCATGATGTTGATAATTTTATGATTCTCCATATTTTGAACTATTTCATTGATTTCCTCATGTGACATTCCAAAGGGATTATTGGTAAGATCCTCCACTTGACCTTCCTCTTATTTATTTGAAGGAAAGTTAGTTAGAGGGTTGCTCGATCCAATGGGATTTATTTTAGAATTTGTTTGGCTTAGGTCACTTGAAGTGGATGTTTCTTTGTTGGCTTCCATGTTCCTCTTGTATTGAGATCTAGTTTGCACCATAAAATAGGGATCAATTTTCAAGAATATGGGAGATGAATCTCTAATTCTTTTGGATTGATCTAATCTTTAAGTACAAAAGAGAAAATTTAGGATGTTCTAAGGATCAAAGGTGAAATGATGGAGATGTGTAAAAAATGGATGATTTGGATGATTGAAATTTTGAGAAATCTTCAGGGGATGCTATACTTTTAGGAATTTTTGGATGTTTGTATTTGTTTTGGATTCTGATCTTGACCTTGATTTGATTTTTGGTTTGCTTTGGTTTTGGATCATGAACAAATGGACCCCAAGATGTTGGATGATTATCTAGGGGGTAGATTTTCTCAAAGGATGATAATTTGACTAAGTGTAGGGAGAAGGATGCATCTACCCACACCTATTCAAATAAGATGATAATTTAACTAGGTATATGAAGAAGGATGTATTTACATATACCTAGCTAAACAAGATGATTTGATAATTTGACTAAGCACATGCAAAAGCATGCATCTATACATTCCTAGCCAAAGATGATTTGATGTTTTGATTCAAATATTTTCAAGGATTTTGATGGCTTTGGTTTTCCAAAAATCCTAGCATAAAGAATGATATCAAGATTTTCAAAAGTTGATGGTGAGATGATTTTGGTTTGATGTTCAAATATGGATGAAGTTTTGATTTTGATCCTTTGTTTACCTAAAAAGACACTTGCTTTACTAGACCTCAGTTTTGAAGAACATGCTTTTCTCTAGACAAGGTGTTCAAATTTGCAAAAAAGATTTGGATTCTGACAATAATAAAATGAGTACAATCCGGGAATTTTTCTTGAAGCTTTCTTGTAAAAGTTAAAAAGCAGTCTTCGTCTTAATTCATATAGCGTTGAGAGACATTTTTGGTGATATTTTGGACTAAGAGCTTTTACCTTTGGTTTCTTGATCTTGATCTTGCATGAAATCATTGGAGACACATGTGTGGGATTCAATTGTTTTAGTCTTTGCTTAATGACTTTGTTTTACCACAAACACTTCTTGATTAGCTTTTCAAACTAGATGTCCAATGTCTCAACTTCTTCTCATTCCATAAAATATATCATGTGGAAATTTGATGAAATCAAGGCAAGGGTTACCTATTGTTAACTCTAGTAAGAAAATTGAGATATAAATCCAATTGTTTAGAAACCTCTAAGGATAAAATCCCAAGGGAAAGCAATAACACATGAATTTGGTCAATTGATATTTGCTTCCTAAAGGGTTTGAAGTTTTGATGACAATGTTAAATGTTTGTTTCCAAATGTTTTCAAACAAGAAAAGTGTTTTGTAACCAAGAACAAGCACAATCTTATGGATATGAAAGACTATATTTGTTGAGTCCCCACTTGGACAAGTCCAGCTACGCTTATTTTTAGCGAATGGTTAGATGCTTGACCCTACTGGCTCCCCTCCATGACACTCACTTCTTGGGGAAGCCAAGCATCAGTACCCATGAAACTCCCATGGCATACTTTCAATTTCTACTAAAAATTGTAAAAGTGTGGGGCGGCTTCAGAACAACTATTCTTGCACCAACAAATAGATAGGGATTTTGGCCTTTCTACAACAAGGGTTTTAGTTTAGACTTTTCGTTCATAGGAGTTGATCCATCGAGGCGAGAGACCATTGTTTCCCTTCTCGTCAAAACCAATCACGTGATACTAGCCTTTATTCCAGTACCCACTTTTATATCCTAACTGGAAATACACTTGACTTTAGTGTGTTACCGGTTGGGTCATTCCCTTGGGTGAGTACTTTTTCCCCAAGGTAGGCCCTCTAAGATAAACAAAATCGAGCAAACATATCTATAACTTGATCGATCTTTGTTGAAAAACAAAGAGAGAATACACGCAATAGGTTCGACTCACACTCACAAGATGTTTTGTTCAATTTTAGTTCCCAAAATGAAGTGTGGAGGCAATTAATTTATCCCAACCTAAGACCACCAAAAATCCTTTTGATTCTCAAGATCGTCATGAGGCACGAAAGAAGCGCATACATCTTTTCAATGGTGTTATTTTTCTCGTAAGAAATCATAAAACAAAGTAGCACATGTTCATTTTAAGACCCATAAAGCAATAATGACTTCTTTTTAAGCACCAAAGGAAATGTGAAAAAATTTCCTTGTTCCATTGTTAAATCCAAAAACCAACTCTAGTAAGCTTGTGTCCTAAAGTTCATTTTAAGCCCTTTTGTAATAAGAAATTGAAGTGTTTGTTTTAGAGCCCAAAAGGAATCTAGTAGGTCCTAGGCACGAAAGATAAAAAAAATTCTTTAAGAGAAATAGTGAATTCTCTAAGAGTGTTAAACAAACACTAAAGTGTTCAAAAACACTTGGTATCATGAAATTATGTCATTATGCTTCATTTTTCTTTCACCTTTGATCAAGTCAACCTACAAGAAAACCAGTCAAATCTACAAAATAGAATTCAGGAAATCAGACAACAAATCCAAATGATCAAAATTGAAAAAGGCACGTCATAAAAAATTGAATTTTAATTTTTACTTTCCCTCAGTGGTGGAGTCTACACAGGCGGTGCAGTTTAAAATTTCCAGCAGTGCTATATAGTGTTGCTTACTAGTTAGTGTCAGTCTGCAATAGGGGCAGAGAGCATGAAGGCATTGCTATTTCAACCAGTGGTGGAGTTTGAAATTTGGAAAGATTCTAGCGTGTGAAAAAGACTCAGCAGTGCACTTTGGAAATTTGTATCTTGGGTAGGAACATAAAGTGTCAGAGTTTGGAATTTGTAGTAGTGTGATATAGCGACATTGGAGTCCCAGCGGTTCTAAATTGTGACGTTGGTCTACTAGCAGTGAAGTTCTCTGTAGAGACACAAAACACAAAAAAGCACAGACTTTGGTGAAAAAACGTGATTAGAACTTCTGGTATGCCCTCCTTCTAGCACCAAAATGTGTTCACCAAGATTCCAAACCTTCATAAACACAAGAAAAAAACACATTATTAGATCAAATGCAAGTTAGTATCATGATTCCCCAAGAAATCCATTTGAATTGTAAGAGAAAAGGAATGAAATGAAGAACATAAATAAGCATAAACCAAAGATATCAAATCCTATTCAAATACAAAGCAAACTAATCATCTCTTGGGGGAGTTGGTGCCAATTTGATGTGTAAATTGGCCCTTTCCTAACTCCTATGCAATCCTTGGTGATTTGATGAAGATGTGATCTACTTTGTTGAAGATTGAAGTGTGCTCCAAGATAAAAATCTGCATAACCTAGCTAAAACTTTGATGAAATGGATGAGAATTGCTATGGATTTGAGTATAGCTTTGCTCAAATTTTAGATGATAAGATGAGGAATGAGACCTCTTATTTATAGAATTACAAGTTGGAGAATTTCCCAAAATGAAACAATGTGGGACTAAAATTCAACCAATGGGAAGGTGCCACTTGTCAAGATGAGAATGGATGAGGGATGTGCACATTTTGATGAATGTTCCCATAAATGCAATTAGGTGATATTTGAAATTAGTGAAATGACATGTAAGATGGAAAAGGAATGCCCTAAATTCCACTTGGCTCAATGCAACTTAAATAAAATAAATGTCTTGTTGGAACCCCAGACAATGTCCACTTGGATTTGAATTCAAATTTGAGAGAATATTCCTCCATTATGCCATGTTGAGAGAAAAAAGGGATTTAATAAATGAATTAAATCTATTTTCATGTGCAAGTGGAAAAAGCTAGAGGATGGGACATAGATTAGGATTAAATTAATCAAAGGTTAATTAATTTAATAGGAGATTAGATGATGTGACAATTTTGACTTAGAGTTGTAGGTTTATTTAAATCAAAGATGAGAAGAATGTGATTTTAAACTTAGTTAAATAAAATATTTTGCTTTATTTAACTAAAGCGGATGGTTGGTTAGATTAAATTAAACAAGGTTTAATTTATTTAATTTAATAGATGGACCTTAGAGATTTAATCAAATAAAGGGAATTATTTAATTCAATATGGACATAGGGTTAATTAGATCAGATGTATTAATTTAATTAACAAGAGAGAAAGACTTAATTAGATAAAATGATTTGTTTAATTAAGAGAGGAAAATTGATGAATTTAATCAAATAAAGGTATTTGATTAAATGGTTAGACTGAGGGGTGATTAGAGATGAAACAGTGTTAATTTAATTGGGATCAAGCATGTCGGTAAATTTTCCATGTCTACAATTCCAAACTTTTGTAAGGTAGTGAGCCTTTCTATTTTTGAGTAGTGAGCTCTAAGTCGTGTGTCCAAATGCAAGGGCATTCCTATTTTGTAAACATCTTTTTGAGTATACTCAAATTATATTGTGGATTGGCCATCCACCATGGTTTTTCCCCTAACAGGGTTTCCATGTAAAAATCCTTGTGTTATGGTGTTGTGGTTGCTTGATTTATGTTCATGCATATTTATTTTGGTTGAATGTTATAAGTGCTTTCAAGATCAGATTAATAAAGATAAAAATTGCACAACACTGATTCACTCCCCCTCTCAATGTTGCTTGATTCCAACATTCTTGAAATTGAACATTCCATGATTACAAAGAAGTTATGTGTTTTGAAAAAAAATTGAATTGAATTTGGTTATTAAAACACTGATTCATCCCCCCTTTCATTGTTTTATGTACTCCAATAGTGTTTCATCTAGATCTACCTCAAGTTGTTAAGCTTCTTCCAAGGAACCATATCTCTTATACCAATTGTTAGACACATAGGACAACTAAGAGGGAGAGCGTGAATCGATTGTACATTTAAAAATTTAAACCCTTATGAATCTTAAAACCCTTACTAAGCATTAGCGTGAATGTAAACAAGTGAAACATCAACAAATCAACAACCATACACAATAGAACACCAAATTTACGTGAAAAACCCTAATTTGGGAAAATCCATGATGAGTATTAACTCGCTTATATATGAATAGCAACACTGAATACAATAGGCTCACTATCAGAAGGGCTCACTACCCAGAAGAAAAGAATGGGTCTCTACCCAAAGGACTCACTATCTAGAATAGAAGCGTAGAATACTACTATTACAAGGAGGTTCACCATCTCAAAGCAATAGGAAGATCCACCACAACAACTCTACACCATCCACAACCTTTGGCTCACTGTCTCTAGCAACTTTAGGAACACTAAAAATGTAGACACCTTATGCTCACTGCATCTGGGAGCCTTAAGCATTTAATCTCACACTCAAATAACAACACTTGATCACATTCACATCTATTATTTTCCACACATCTCCAGCAATTAACCTTGCTTATATATCCTATGCAACCTCATAAGAAATTTTTTAGGTTGGCCTCAATGAAATGTATGCACCTCAAACATGCAACCAACAAATAGGGTGACACTAAACACATTCACGGTGGAAAGAAGTGAAGGCGTACGACACCAAGGGTTAATTAGGACCCAAATCTACACCAACACACTTCAACATGCTTCCACAAGCCAAGAAGCACATCCACAAGTAACGATAACATGCCAAGTCGGCCAAACTTGTATTAATGCTACTAAACAATCAATTCACTCTTCACCGGGTCCAAAAATATCCTATAGACCATGAAGCAACATCACACAACATCCAAAATATTCCAACACCATTAGAATATTTAGCAGCACTATTGTAGCCACCTAATACTGAGAATACTATCATCCTATGTAGCCAACAACATTGCCATAGACATACAACTCACTATCCAAACTTGCAAAAAAATTGAACACACAACACTCCATAGGAAGGTAGGTACAAAAAATAATAGAATGTTCCCAAATCCGCAAGGCAAGAAACCTCAATGAGCAAAAATGTGAAACAATTCCATTTCTCCCAGAGAACCTTCTTCATAGTCCAAGATATTTTCAAACACAACTTCCACTACCACATGATCTAGAACCTAAAATTTTTAATATAACACCTCTCAACACCTTTGATCATGTCATCCAAACTGTACAAGCATATCTTCAACCATGAAGGAATGCAGAGCACAATGTAGAACACAACTCTACCACCTTGTACACTCTTTTATACAATTTTCTCAAAATCACTTAGAAACCAAGTGAACTAGCTACATCAACAACATCAAAAACACCTTCTCATCAACACCATACTAGATATTGCAACAATCTCCCCATCTGCAACACTAACAATCTCCCTATCTACAACACTTGCTCAACACCAAACTACAGGTTGACATAGGTTTATATCAATGAAAAAGCTAAAGACAACATAGTGCAACAATCTCAATCTCCCTGATGACATCAATTATCACACTACAACAATCCCCAACAAGATCACCAATCCAGATTATATACGTTCTCCAATTTTTCCATAGATATTTCTCTAAAAGAACTACTAACTCATTCAAATGAAGTTAGAAAATTATGGCATGAGTTGTTTGGTCATCTTAACTATCACTATCTTAAGCAACTATTTTAACATAATATGGTCAAGGGACTACCTAAGGTAAATTTTCAAAAGGGCTTTTGTGAAGGTTGTGTACATAGCAAACATCTAGAAGCAAAATTTGACAAAGACAAATTATGGAGGGTAACACAAGTTTTAGAACTTGTTCATAGTGATGTTTCAGGGGCTTTTCCCCATCCATATTTTACAAAGGCTAGATATATTCTCAGCTTTATTAATGATTTCTCACATTCTACATGGGTCTACTTCCTTAGGAAAAAAATAGAAGTGTTTGAATCTTTCCAAGATTTCAAAGCTCTAGACAAAAAACAATCAGGGAAAGTCATCAAGGTTCTTTGAATAGATAATGGGGATGATAATGTTAACAACCATTTTTAGCAATTTTGAATATTAGAGGGGATAGATCTATAACACACAATTTCTTGTACCCCCCAACAAAATGGTGTTGTAGAGCAGAAAAATAGATCTTTAAAAGAGATGGCTAATTGCATAATTCACTCTAAGAGCCTCACACCATCATATTGGGTAGAAGCAGTCAACTATACATGTTACATACAAAATAGAGTTCCCCATAAATCCTTGAAGGGTATCACTACCTGTGAATCTTGGAAAGGATAGAAACCAATAGTTGAACATTTCAGAGTTTTTGGCTCCCATGCCATAGCATGCATTCCAAAATAACATTGCAAGGCTATGGATCCACAATCCAAACCTTGCATCTTTGTTGGATATCTAGATGGTATAAAAGGTTATTTCCTACTCCACCCTATCACACATGAGTTTTTTATTGAGAGAAGTGTTAAGTTTCAAGAAGCATCTCTTGAAACTATGCTTAACACTGTACAACATATTGTGGAATCACCAGATCCTAATTATAGTACTGATGATTCAAATTATTCTTAGAAAATTCCTAGAACAATGTCTTCTTCCAGTTCTCAGAGTGACGATAGTGATGAGGATTCATCTTCATCTAGTTCACGGATTGTATTGGAAGTTGATATTTCTACACCAGACTCACCCACATCTCACACTCTACATAGGGCAGATACAGGGGTACAAGATCCAGCAAATGACAAACAACGACAAGCTTATTTTCAAGGGGGGCCACATGCCTTTTTGCTTCAATTTCTAATCCAAAAAAATTCAAAGAGGCATCAAGCATACCAAAGTGGGATATTGCTATTGATGAGGAATATGATTCCTTGACTAGAAATCAAAATTGGAATTTGACTTCACTTCCTAAGGGAAGGAAGATAGTTCGATGTAGGATATAATGAACTAAATTTTTAGTAGATGGTTTAGTTGATAAGTACAAAGCGTAGTTGGTTGCCAAAGGTTTTTTATAATTTTTAGGCATTGACTATACCAAAATGTTGCACCAGTTGCTAAGATGACTTCCATTCAACTCACACTAGCTATAGTCATAGCACATGGATGGGATGTACATCAGATGTGTTGGTATGTGGCGACTGATCATGCTATACTGTATAGCCCATGGTATACTGTACACCCTGGCCCCCCATCCTCGCCGGGGTCCGAGGTCGGGTTGGGCCCCAGGCGGGGGTTTGGGGGCGGCAGCCCCCAAGAAAAATTTTCTTCCTACTTTTTCGCTTGATCACAAAAAAAGGGAAAAATCAATGGAAAAGGAAAAATCCGATTTTGTAGAACCCAAAAATCTGGAAGCTTCTAAGATTGGTAAAAAGTGGGTTCGGATGGGTATTTCAGTATGATGAAAAATGCGATTATTCGCAAGATTGTAATAAGGTTTTTACTGGATAATAAAAGTATTGGATGGCTACGGTTTGGTGGATGTAGCCTGGATTGGGTGAACCACGTTAAATTCTCTGTGTTATGATTTATTCTGTGTATGTTTTAGTTTCTTTGTTTATTATATAAAATCTGCATTTAATTGTTAGATCTGCCATCTGTAACCCTAACAAGATGGATGTGAAGAGTGCATTTCTTCACAAAGACCTTGAGGAGGAAATCTACATGGACCAACCACCAAGGCTTGTTTAGGATTCATCCTTAGTTTGTAGACTTAGGAAATCTCTCTATGGCCTCAAACAAGATCCTAGAGCTTGGTATGCCAAGATGGATTCATGCCTCCTATCTTTGAGTTTTACTAGGTGCCATTCTGATCCTAATGTGTATCTATTGCAATAGGATGATTCAATTTTGATATTGGTTCTATATGTTGATGATCTTTTGATTATCGAGAGTACTTCATCTACCATTACAGTAGTGAAGGCATCACTTTAGGAAAGATTTGACATGACAGACTTGGTTTTATTATACTACTTCCTTGGCATTGAGATTTCACAATCTGTTTCAGGGATGACTCTAGCACTGTAACCTAGAAGTATACTCTTGATCTACTTGCACGGTTTCACATGACTACTTGCAAACCATTTTTGACTCCCTTTCTATTTGGAGTTAAGCTTGAGACTTCTTGTACTACATCATTGGTTGATGTTACATTATACCAACAACTGGTTGGTAGTCTTATATACTTACTCATACTAGGCCAGACATTTCCTATGCAATAGGCATGGTTTTGAGATTTATGCAGGAACCACATGAGCTACATTGGAAAGTAGTTAAGAGGATCCTTCTTTACCAAGTCATGGCACTCTTGGGTTTGGGATTCATTATAGAGTTACTTCTTCAGTTGACTTGGTTCATTTTACATATTAATATTGGACTAGTGACACTGAGCATCGCAAATCCACTTCAAGTTACAATTTTTCACTTGGTTTAGGTCCTATTAGTTGTTCTAGCAAGAAGAATAATGCTATCGCTATATAATCCACAAAGGTAGAGTTCACGAGGGTGCTAACTAAGCTATTGAGGCCATATGGCTTCAGGGAATTCCTTTTGAGTTTGGTATTCCTTTCAAGAAACCTATAATCATCTATTGTGACAACAAAAGTACTATTAAGATATGTAAGAATCTGGTTCAACATCAGCGAACCAAACACATTGAGATTCATAAGCATTGGGTAAAGCCACAATAGTGGTTTACAATTTGATGGAGGAAGGAAAACTAAGAAAAATTGACCCCATGGCAAAAAAAATGTTTTTAGGGGGTTCGAATGAACCTACAAGTTCGACCGAACCAAAAAAGGGTTCGACCAAACTAGTGTTCGAGCGAACTCGTTAATTACTGGGCCCACATTTCCTACCCAAAAAACAAAATAAAAATGCATATTGAAGGGGGTTTGAATGAACCCTGGTTCACTCTAACCCTTGGGCGTTCGCTAGAACCCCCGGTTCTAGCGAACCCCCCTTTTCCTTGATTTTTGAAATTGTTCACAAAAAAACCTAATTTTTAATGCTTCGAAGCTCGGGTTGAGGATGAAAATGGAGGAGTCTTCAAAAACCCAATTGGAATCAGGTAGTCCTCGGAATGAGCTATCCAACGAATATAATTTTAATATGTTTTAATTTTATTATGTATTTGTTTTTTTAGTTTTATTAAACATAGGTTTTCATTGAAAATGAAGGTCTTTGTTATGCACATGTGAAAATAGCAGATTATCAAAAAAAATAATTGAAAAATATTAGTGCACCAAATATTGAAGTCCTTGATCCAACACAAAAAAAAAGAATTTCGATATATAGAAAAAAAGTTATGTGTTATACAGTCGTGCTATGTCTGAATTGTAATTAGTTTGACTTCGAAACTTGATTAAAAAAAAATATTCAATAAAAAGCTATCTAACCAAGTGGAAGCACTAGATATCATAGTTACAAATCTAAATACGAAAGAATTAGAATTTTATCCTTTATTGAAAAAAATTTATGCATTATACGATGTGCATCACTTTTTAAAAATGTTGTTTTCTAAAAAAAACCAATTTTCATAGGAGATGGAAAAAGAAGTGCAATCTGATTCCAAAAATTTTGAAAAAAATATTTGTAGAATCTACAGATAAAATGTGACAAGACTCTAGTTTGCATCATCTTCAAATTCCTCACGGTTTAGCCGCTATAGGTGCCCGAATGTGAAGATTTAGTTAAAAATAATAATTTAAGTGTCCAGTTTGGCCAAAAATTGTACACCACTATTGTGGGATCACCCCATTATATTCAAGATTTGAGTCATGGATAGATCATTGACTTAGTCATTTTCCAGTCTTCAATGCAAGTTGGTAGCATCTTCACCAAACCCTTTACTAAGAGCAAGTTCATACATCTATAAGATCTTCTTAGTGTGCAATCTACATTAGCAACAACATCATCCTTGGGGGGGTTTCTATTCTTCTCCTCTTCTTCTCTCTTTTTGGAGGATAGTTTTTTTCCCACTGGGTTTTCTATCTTACTCCATTTTTTAGAGAGATTGCATTATACATGAGTATCTTATCAGGCTTCATGGTTGAGACTCATTTCTCTTGCATTGTACATGGGTACCTCACCAAGCTAGTAGTTGGGACCCATTTCATTCATGCCCACCTAAGCTATGCTTAAGGGGGTGTTAGTGTATATATTTTATGCATACACTTAGGCTTTCTTAAGCCTACTTAGGTGTACATTTACACTTGACACTTGTTCATGCAATGTGTCAATTTGGTTAGGAGTTTCATAGAGGTGTCGACTTAGTTTCGACACCTCACACTAATTTAGTGGCAAGCAACTCACCACCACCCCATCTGTGAGGAGTCCTATCCTTATTTTGTGGAATGGTGGTTGTCTTTCTTCTTCTATATATGTACACCTCTTTTTCCTAATATATTTGGTCGACTATTATGCAATATTATTTCATTGTGTTTTCTATTTATCTTTGTGATTCGTTGGTTTTCACATTATATTCACACTCTAATTTATTATATCAATTAGCAACACCAAACCAAAGAAAATATGAGAGAAGACTATGGGTCTGATGACGACATATTATAACCCTAAACCATATGAGTTATCAAAATATTCATCCACTATATATAATATTTTAACTTGAGGAATAAGCATGTTGGAAGTCTTATATCTTCTTATAAGGCTGTACAAAAAGCTATCCAACATACCCTTTAGCTAACACTTGCAACCTATGAGGAGAGGTATGCTCCTCTATCTATGAAAGTAAAGATAAGATATAATTTTTCTCTTAATAACCTACTTTGATCACCATGGACAGTCAAATTTATAGATGAAATGACACAAAATCATAAACATGAATAAATTTTAGATATCATCTTATTCTTATTCTAGTAATAGTTAGTACATGTCAAATATACTCAATAATAGAGAGAAGTGTAAGGGAAATTAAGGACACATATTTTATGAATTATACAACACAAATGGGATCAATAAAAAGAAAGTGCAAGAGACATCAAGGAGGAGACAAGAATCTTCCTAGTCATGCAAAGCTAGACCTATAGGAGGGCCTAAAAAACCTTAGGCATAAGGGAGTGAAGTAACCTCAAGAAATTCCTATAAAAATTAGTCATTTCCCCTTAATTCTAGTCCCTTCATATGTGAAATAAATAATAGAGAATTATTATTGAGTTGAAGTAAGAATACAATGTGTCTTTTAGTTAGAGTTTCATATCTTATGAAAGTTGAATTATAGGAACAAAAGTTATGATAATTGAAAATTGAAATTTTCTATGAAGATTGGAAACATGTTGTCTAGGGTGTTGAAAACCACCATCTTTAGATATTCTTAGCTACCTCTAGAATGCTTTCAAAATTTACTTTTGGAACTACTTTGGACTATAACTCTGAACTATTACTTTCAAAATGTGTATTTTATTTAATTATGCATGCATGCAAAGTGGCAAACATAACTTCTTGGGGTTGTGTCAACTCAAGCAACTAGGTAGTAGATGAGATGTAGTTAATTGTTGATTAGGGTGTGCTTGAAGTATGTTGTTGATTGGATGGGTTGGATGACAAAATTTTGGGTATGGCTAATTGATTTCAAGAGGCAAGTTAAGTGGAGGTTGCCTATGCTTTCATTTAGACTTAACAATAACCCTATAGACCTATAAACCTCTATCAATACCAACCTATTTTTTTAGTACATTGATTTGATCAATGATAAAAGGGATTAGAGTAAAATAAAATATTAACTACCTCAATCCCATATTTCAATGTTTAATTGTACATAATCTACTTTTGATTGTTTCAAAGTAAGAAAAACACAGATTTTTGTATGAGTATTTATGAATATATAATTTTTTAGAATTCTAGTTTTAATGTTAGAATTTATTTTTTCTTATTAATGATTGACTAGACTTTTTAGTTTTCTCATGAAGAGAAGAAAAAGAGCAATAAAAATAATAAAGACCATACTGCCCCTGTTCGACCCACCTGAGTAATTGTTTATTGTGGTGGCCACCAACTCGACGAGCGCCACCGCTCTGAAAATAAATTCGTCTAGAAGTTTCAGCTGTAGCAAATGGTCGCTTAGTAAATTCATCCATATCTTTCACCAACAAGAAATATGAACATAAAAATGGTATCCTCCATCCTACCTGCGTTACGCTGGCAGTTATCAATCTGCAGCAAAAGTCACTTAATTTAAGGCTTGTAACTTTTAACTAAACCAGCACCATTTAAGATAAAGCAGCAGTCAATGGCAATCTAATTAAATGGATGTGGTGTCGGAGGAGGGCTAGCATGTCTTACCTTCCTAACAAGATTATGTTCCCATCACAAAATTAATGGAGCTATACACGATGTTATCAAAAATGATTGTTGTATACACTTAAAAATGGTCTAATTAATTAAATATATTTATTTGATTAATTAATCTGTTATTCCTCTACTATTAAATAAATAAAAATTATTTATTTATATAGTTTATATTTATTTCTTCTAAATTCTTCTTTTATTCTAATTTTAATTAAATAAGTAAAATTAATACCTTTGTTTTATTTAATTATTATTATAATCAAATTCTCCTATTTATAAAGATCATATTAATCTACTTTAATTAATTAAATAAAGTTCACATACTTTGTTTAAATTAATTAATCACTCTTCTTTCACATTTAATTTAATAAATAAAACTCCTATAATTTGTTTATTTAAATTAATATTCTATTTTCTTCTAATTTTGGGAATAAATCAAATAAAATATTCCTAAAATCTTCTAAAAACCTCCACCTCATCAAATCTCAACAATAAAATAAAACTATTCAGTTTTACTAAATATTTCAACAACCAACTGTGCATTTACAGGAATAGCCGTGAAAGGCTGTCATAGGAAAATCTTCTCCTATCCTCTGGCTTGATGTTTTTGTGGGGAGAAACAATCTCTATGGAAATCTCAAAAGTCTCCATCTCTCACCACACATTTCCTCAGAAGAAACCCCAGCCTTTTATCTTGTGCCCCTTCACAAATGTGTGACGTGAAATCTATAAATATAGGTTTCTGGCTACAGGAAAAAGGATCCTATTTTGTGCAATCTTACTCTGCAGGCTTTCCAGGCATTCAAGCATTCAGGCAATCTAGTTTTAGGATCAATCCGTCAAGCATCCATCAAGCTTTCTTCAATATTTCATAGTTTACAGTCATGGCTCCCATTATAGTAGATTTGCATTATTAATCATATAGAAATAGAATTAGCTCAATTCTCATTCTCTAAGTGTCATTTTAGCAATCAATTAGTTTCTAAAATATGAGGGCAAGTTGATTAAAGAAATCTTTAGAGTTAGAGAGCAATAGGACAGCTTTAGAGGTTCCTGCATTTAAATTAGTTTAAATTCTCTTGAATCTTTGCTATTATGTCTTATTTAGAAGTGTAGATGTATATTTATTTATTTTCCTCATTCATACACTTTCATTTTGGCACCCACCGTGGGGCCTAACCCCATATTCTGCAATTTTTTTGTGAAAAGTGTCTTATAGGTATCGGCGTGTTTGTTTTAGCGAAATCACAGTTTTTTATAGCGCGCCGGCTGGATTCTGTAGCACATCAAAGGAAAACTATAGCACGCTGTACAACTATTTTAGCACGCCGCACAACTATTTTAGCACCTCAACCCACTATTTTAGCGCCTCAACCCTTTGTTCTTTAATATCTTTTGTCTGGATCTGACGCATCCGTGGCCAGATTTTGTTCTTTAATCTCTTTTTGGTTAAAACTTATCAATCCTAGGATAGAAAACGGGTTAAAATTTATCAATCCTAGGATAGCAAACGGATAAAAATTGATCCATCCTAGGATAGAAACTTCATTATTACTTGTGGGATTAAAATTGAACATCATGCTTTTTATGGAGCAATATCTCCATATAGATTAGATAATTTGTCTTTTGGGTTTTAAAAAGTGAACAACTTCTTTGCTGTGATTGGGTGATAGGTTTATGCTCTCCCCTTGACTAGGTGCATCAGAATACCAAACTCACTTTTACTTTGCGCATTTTCAAGCTTTCATTAAAACCTTTAGACAAGCCTACCGTAGTGGGAAAAAGATACTCACCCTACGGGAACGACCTGAGTGGGGACAGCCAAAAGCCATGGCATTCCAACCCACTTTAAAATTTATGTGAATCTGGGGAAACCCTTTTTCAACGAAAGTGTGCAGGATAACCATCCCCAAAATCTTTGTTCTAAAGATTGGGAGGTCTCTCGAGGGAGTTTATCCATTTGCCGCTTCTGAACGAAACCCTATCTAAGAACCTAGAAATAGAAGCATGCTTGTCAAGTTCCCGAACATTGTAATACTCGGCGGTGTAGGGGCGGGGAAGAATCTACCCTCAAGCACTCACCATATAATTGCCAAGGACTATTTGCTCAGGGGATCTGGTATCCACTTCTGTCACTCTGAGTACGCACCTGGAAAAGACAAAAACACGGGCGCCCTCTAGGGGGTGACATGGCTGTGTGAGTCGACGCAATTCCAAGCTGTGGGCCGTTCAAGTATATAACGATGACCTTTTGTCTCTAGGAGTGAGTCTGTTTGAATTGTCTTATCTTGTTATCAAACCAATGAAAATCAAGAAGGATCATGTTTGGTTCTTAAAACATACACTATCTATTTAGATTCTAGGATTTTAAATCAACTATTCTATTCTTGCTTGTTGTGTTTTCCTTCATTAAATTCAGATAAGATCATCACAAAAATCTTCAAATCAAACACTTGTGAAATTCTCATGATTCGAGATTGGGTATCCACCAAATTTGTCAAGAAGTCTCTTGTCAAATGAATCAAAAAGCCAAGGAAAACACTTACATACAAACAACTCTTGAGAAAGCAATGATTTTTATATCAAAGCAGAAAAGTTCTACTCCAACATAGGACCTTTATTCATAGATATCACAATTTCTCTAGAGGTTATACGGACAACTATGTTGTAGCTCCCTTAGATTCACAAGCATTTTATCAAAGAAGGGCCCTTAGACAACACCACAATCACAGTCAATGAATTCATCCAGAATACATCCCACAACTGGCCATACAATATGATACAAGACCAAGTGAATTTCATAGAGTAAGATAGTTTTCTGTAGCACCCCAAAAACATTTTGTAGCGCGTCAGAACTCTATCTTAGCGCGTTGTATTTCTATCTTAGCACGTTGTATCTCTGTCTTAGAGTGTTGTATCTCTATTTTAGCGCGTCGTAGCTCTGTTTTAGCACGTCGTAGCTCTGTTTTAGCACGTCGTAGCTCTGCTTTAGCGCTTCAGTCCTCTGTTTTAGTGCTCCAGAAAGTCATAAAAGAAAACAAAGAGTTAGTAAGATAGTCTGTCATATTGCCAACATCAAAAACAAGGTTTTTATCAGTCCAAAACATTTTTCCATTGTCTGAAACACTTGAATCATACAAAAAGAAAAACTTTACTATTACGCCTAGGTCTTGAAACATCTTGCAAAGTGTCCTTATCAATCATCACTAATCTGAGATTTTTTGTGTCAAAATTTCCCTATCAAGGATTTTTATCATCCTTTCATCACGAAACTAGACACAACTAAATCATATTTTTAACATAGTTCTATCAAAAACTTCGTTAAAAATGACACTTATCAAATCAAAAATCCAAGATCAAAGTCTAGAGTAAAAAGTTTGTATGCCTATTTTCACACGATCAGCATATCAAAGACAACAATAAGAAGAAAATGAAAGAATAGCAGCCATGGCTAAAGAAAACCCTTGGGGACAATACAGCAACACTGATCCTCTCACTAATTCACAAGAGAAAGAAATAACTGCAGAAGAGATCAAGAAAGTTCAACAAAACCCTCATTTCCATAAGTTTATGGAAAAAATGTTAGAGCAAGATATGGAAAAGTATCTTTTGTTATTAGCTAACAAAGGTGCTAAGCTTCCTAAAGACTTTGACGTCAACCAACTCAAGGAAGTGACCACACTTAAAGCAACTAGTATAGAAAATCCAAATCAAGTAGATGCTTTGACAAGACAAATCCAACAATTACAACTGCAGTTCCAAAACATCCAACAAGGGCCAACAAAAAGATATTCCTTACAGGATATTTTCCCTTATCCATTTGACCAAAGCATTAACATGATACCATTTCCATGGTATTGTGAATACCCGATGTACAACAAATACAATGGAAGAACCGATCCATTTGATCACGTACGGAATTTAGAACCATGAGCATAGAGTTCACACAAGAAGACTCTTACTTACTACGATTATTTCCAAGAAGTTTAGGAAACACTTGCATGGAGTGGTTCTCTAAAATGGAACTCGGGATCCAATCTTTTGAAGAACTGATCAATAGGTTCATAACGCACTTCTCATTCAACATCCAACATGGGGTGACCCTAAAAGAACTCTACAACACCAAACAAGCAAAGGGTGAAAATTTTCTTTCCTTTCTCCAACGATGGAGAAGGCTATTTGCTAAATACCCTAGATCTATTCCTGAAGAGGAGAAGATAGAGATGTTCATTGATAACCTAGTGGATGAAATGAATTATAGATTGGACTTGCAATGTCCATCTACATTTGAACAAGTTATCGAAAAGGGGCTCAAAATCGAAGAGGCTCTAATCAAAAGAGGAACAATCAAACACTTCATTGAAGGTTCAAACAATAGCAATTCCTCTAACAACAACAATGAAAAGCCAAGATTTTGGCAAAAGAATAAGAATACTGATACCATAATCGATACACACACATCCAAACTAGTATTCACCTTGACGCCAACCACTACAAACAAACAAAACAATGATTCTAATGTCAAACAAAGTAGTGATCAAGGAAATAATCAAAACAATGGAGAAACAAAAACCCAATCATTCCAACGACCATCCAATAAACGGAAATTCACGCCATTAGGGAAATCATTGGAATCGGTCCTCAAAGAACTTTTAGATGAAAAACTTATTCAAGTACAAGAGGCTAGGAATTGGGACCCTCAAGTCAAACCATCATGGTGGAATGACTCACATTACTGTAACTACCATCAAAATAAAGGCCACATGACTGAAAATTGTTGGCAATTAAAACATGCGGTGCAAGACCTTATAGAACAAAAGAAGGTATTTGTAGAGGGGCACCAAACAAACAAAGATCATACAACATTCAAAAATCCTCTAACCAATTATCAAAAGGGAGAATCCTCTTCCGCAAACAACAAAGGTAAGAATGTTGGTTATGTTTATGACACAACGATCCTTTGTCTTTCTACTGTCAAGGAGGATGAGGAGTTATGCAATCAAATCAATTGAAACAATGACATTACACCTAATAATTTGGTACAACATATGGACAAATCTAAAAACCAAATTAATGTAATCACACTCAAAGGGAAACAAGAGTACCAACCAGTTAATGCCACAACAAGGGCACAATACAAAGTTATATTGAAAGGAGCATCATTATCATCCCAATCTTTGGATCCTCCCTCCAATCAATATAATCTCATTTATTAATTACAGAAAATACTGGCACAAATATCTATCTTAGAACTTCTAAAGATCTCCCCATCACACAAAGAGGTTCTTGAGCAAGCTCTTGTATCAACCATAGTACCTAACAATTTGGATGTATGTCAATTTCAAGCTATGGTGGGACATCTATCTACACCTCATTTCCTTTCATTTTCTGAACATGATGATGTATCACTCACCCATCCACATAATTTTGCCCTTCACATTGAAGTCCTCATCCATAAACACTGTGTAAAGCGTGTCCTGATAGATGGAGGGGCTAGTTTAAATATTTGTACCTTAAAGCTGATTCGTGCACTAGGATACTCAGATGAAGCCATTGATACAAGAAGAAAAATCACAATCAAAGCATATGATGAGGAAGAAAGATCCTCAAAAGGATTGATCATATTACCCATTCAAGTGGGACCTATTGTCCAAAATGTGGTTTGTCAAGTCTTAGATAGGGAACTAACATACAACATATTGTTGGGACGTCCTTGGATTCATGATATGCAAGCAGTACCTTCCACCTATCATCAATGTCTGAAATTTCTCGTCAATGGACAGGGGGTAACAATCACAACAGACTATAATGTCACCCAAGCTTGCCATACATTGAAAACATCTCAGGATACATTAATACCTCACAACAGAGAAGTTAGCACATCAGATTCATCTAATGGTGAGAAACAACAAAGCTTCATATCAAAGTGGCTTCCAAAACAACAAAAATCACAAGAGATCAAGGTGGCACAATCTAATCCTTCAAATGTTGAAGAACAATTGGCTTCACTCTCACACCAATTCACCAACAAAGTACAGTTAAGTGACAAAGGAATGGGTGAATATGGTGTCAGACACTCTTTCCATCTATCACAGATGTTACCCTCCTTAAAAACATATGGACATCCATCTACAACCACACAAGAATCAGCACAATCTACAACGGCATTAGATGGTAGATTTGTGAAAGTCGGAAACTTAGATGAAGAATCAGAAGATAAGGCTATACTCAATTGGCTTTATAAAGATGAGGAAGCTTCCACTTCCACGAGTGATATCATAGAGACAAATCAATATGGAAAGGGAAAAACTATTCTGGAGAAGATGGGGTATTCAGGATAGGGACCTCTTGGGTTAAAGAATCAAGGCATAACAGAACCAATCCAACCACTCACGCTCCAACATAAGGATAAAACTGGACTAGGATATACAGCAAGACAAGGACCTCTTGAACGAGGGGAACAAAGTGTAACAGAACCAATCCAAGTTCTCACAGTTCAACATAATAACAGAAGGACAGGGCTCTCTTGAATCAAGGGAAAAAGGCACAACAACACCAACCCAACCTTTAACACTTCAGCAAAATGGCATAACTGGACTAGGATACACAGAAGAAGCAAGAGCAAAACTCACCAATAGAATTGTGGAGCGTATTCTTCAAATGAGAGATAACTCTGAAACATATTCAAATGAATATGAGTGGGACAACTTATCAAATGTTTCCTATGAAGATATTCAGATTGATGTTATCAAAAACTATACACCCAAACGTGAGGAGGGTCAAAGCTCGAGTTTTAATCCTATTGTCTTTGAATCACAAAATTTCGATGACTCAAGTGAAGATGAACAGACATCGAATGAGATAAATGATGTAGAAGAGAATACCTTCGTAGGCCTCGACATAATCACTAACAACTTTGATCACATTTCCGTCTGAGCTTTCACAATCGCAAACTTCAACCCATCTAATGATTCATTGCCTTTATTGCATCCAGAGCTTATCGAGTGGGAACCCCAACACCCCATCAATCTCCCTGTTTTTGACAATGACTCCGCTATTATTAACTACTTTTGTTGTGCAGAATCCGATACTTGTTCTACCAATGCTTCTTTTAATGATGCTTTTAGGTAGGAGGGTGCCAAGCCTTCCAGTTGCAAAAGTATGGAAATAAATAATGGATCTAATGGTGAAAACCATTCTATGGCAATATTAGATCCTAAAATAGTAAAAACAAAGAATGCATCCAATGGTGAAAACCTCATTGAGGCACCAAAGGATGGAAGGCTTGACATCCTCCCACAACATTACCATGAAAGATCATCAGTGTTGGTAGAACCCACAAAGTCTATTAATATTGGCACAGCAGAGAAAGTAAGAATACTACACCTGACAGCATCCATGACAGATACAGAAAAGCCAGATTTTATCAAATTCTTTAAAGAACGATGCATCAATTTTGCTTGGTCATACTCTAACATGCCAGGCTTAGACACAGATCTTATTATGCATCACTTATCTTTACCAGCTAGCACTAAACCAGTAAAACTGAAACTGAGAAAGATGCATCCACATGTTGCATTATTGGTCAAAAATGATTTGAAGAAACTACTAGATGTTGGATATATTAGATATATTGATTATGTTGAATGGATATCCAACATTGTACCTGTTTCAAAACCAGATCACACCATTAGAATATGCATGGATTTCAGGGATTTAAATAGAGCATGTCCAAAGGATGATTTTCCTTTGCCAAACATAGATATGATTGTAGATTTAACAGCTGGCCATCAAATGCTATCACTCATGGATGGATTTTCAGGATACAATCAGATCAAAATAGCTCCTGAGGACCAAGAAAAGACAACATTTACATGTCCATGGGGCACCTTTTGCTAGAACGTCATGCCTTTTGGGTTAAAGAATGCAGGAGCTACATACCAGCGAGCTATGACAACAATCTTCCATGACATGATGCACACCTCCATGGAGGACTATGTGGATGACATCTTAGCCAAATTTTACACTAGAGAAGGACATCTAGAGATACTTGGCAAAATATTTGACAAGTTGGAGAAATTTAAAGTCAGATTAAATCCCAAGAAATGTATCTTTGGAGTAACATCAACAAAACTCCTTGGATACATAGTTTCTACAAAGGGAATTGAAGTAGATCCAGCAAAAGTTAAAGCCATTATGGAAATGCCACCTCCTAAGAATATCAGCACACTGAGATCTCTACAAGGCCGACTACAGTCCATCAGAAGATTCATCTCTCAACTAGCAAATCGGTGTCATCCATTCAACCATCTTTTGCATAAAAATGTATCTTTAAATGGGATGAACAATGTGAGAGTACTTTCAATCAAATCAAGCATTATTTAATGACACCACCAATCTTGGTACCACCCAGTGAAGACAAGCCATTGTTGCTATATATCGCAACAACAGATATCTCTTTAGGAGCCTTGCTGGCACAAGAGGATAGAGAAGGAAAGGAACAAGAAATATACTATATTAGCAAGACACTCAATGGACATGAAGTAAACTACACCTTCATCAAAAAATAATGCTTAGCAGTAGTATTTGCAACACAAAAATTGCGACACTATATGCTCACTCACACTGTCAAGCTCATTGCAAAAATCGATCCCCTCAAGTATTTACTAAGCAAAGCAGCTTAACAGGAAGGTTGGCAAAGTGGGTCATGCTCCTCAGTGAGTTTGACATTCAGTATGTTGAAAGGTGAGCTATCAAAGGACAAGTCATTGCCGACCAATTAGCAGAAGCTCCATTGTCAGACAGTCATTCTGTGACCATGGAATTTCCTGATGCGGATATCCTCAATGTTACAACACAACCATGGCAACTCTACTTCGATGGATCCTACACACAACATGGATCAGGGGCAGGAATTTTATTTGTCACACCTCTTGGGCACACAATTCCATGATCTTACAAGCTTACCTTCCATTGCACTAACAATGTGGCAGAATATGAAGCTTTAATCATTGGAATTAAAGTAGCTATTGACTGGAGAATCACAGAGCTACAGGTGTATGGAGACTCTCAGTTAATCATCTATCAAGTCAACAATGATTACCAAACTAAGGATGACACACTTATTTTATACAAGAGACTGGTAGATGATCTAAGGAAATACTTCATAGATATCAAATTTGAACAGATACCAAGATCAGAGAATAAAGTAGCAGATG
>VDFB02101871.1:0-16347 GCA_007258455.2 Sequoia sempervirens | reverse complement strand
GACACCTGTTAGAAAAGAAAGTGTAGACCTGAGGCTACAAGATTTTGTCCCGAAATTCCCAATATTTGCAAGTGGACTAAGTCGCCACTATTGGCGGATTAGTCCTGCTTTCGAGCCTGAAAAGTGATTTTGACATTTTTGGATACCCATTTGGCAGATTCCTGTTCTGACAAGTTTTCCTAAAACTGGGACTAAGTCACCCAACCTAGCGTAAGTGTCCCAGTCAACATTTTCATTAAATTTTTAGGATTCCAAAATCTCCCAACATCAAGCTTCAGATTCCAGGTGCACCTCTCTGATTCTATTCGATTATTTCATCATTTACTTGCATTTTTAGGCATTTCTGCATATCACATTGTGTTTTCAAACAAGTTACATTTCTTAGGTTTTGCATCATTAGATCACTTTATTTTCAGATCAGTGCATTAGAAAATCATAATTAGACATAATGCATCTCATTTTCATTAACTTTGAGTGTAGAGAATTGCATTTTGGAACCCATTTCTCTCTCCTTTTAGGTGAAAAACCCTAGAAGGAGCTAAAGCAAGTGTGGGCAATCCAAAATCATTGTCCACACTATCATTTCCCTCTTATCTCTAATTCCTTTCATCCTATATTCAACCAATTTGAGGGGGGATATATTATCATTTAAATTCCTTCATGAATTTGATTGTAGTAATGTAGTTACATAACATCTATAATTATTTTTGTTACTAGATAAATCTTCATTAATATATCTAGATAAAGCCATTTTATATTTTCTCTACTTGACTAAGTCCTTTGTACATGGATTTTTTATTGCTTCTCATAATAGGAGAAGTCGCTTGTCTTACTTTTTCACTTTAAAAAAGTTTTAGCTAGTTTTGATTATGCTCAAGTTTTCAATACTTGACATATACTAGTCATTGCAACTTTATCTTTTGTGCTTGTGGGTTATTTAAATAAAGCTCTCATGGGATGAGTGAACATATGATTTTCATTCATGATCTATTACTTTACATAGATCCATATTCTTTGAATGTTTCAAAAATACTTTTCCCATGTTGGTAACTTAATTTTATTTTGACATTCCTTATTGGCTCTAGGAAAATTCACCATTAGCAATTCACCGACAGAAAATTCACCATCAACAATTCACCACCACCATCAATTCACCGCCATGGAAAATTAACTGCCAAAAATTATGCAATTAATTTTTCGCGCGGTGAATTGTCGTGACGATGAATTGTTGGCGGCGAATTATGCATCAGTGAATTGTTGGCGATGAATTTGTCGTATTCCCTTCTTATTGTATCCCACATGCAAATTGAAGTAGGGAAAGTTATGTAATGGTGAAAATTGTACACCCATTCTCTTTCTTATAGTTTAGGCCCATGATGACTTGGTTATCTTTAATACATCAGTTAGTGTTTAAGATGATCGGTTTTGAATGAATTCTCACAAATAATGACACCTATTCTAGAATTCCATCATCACTCATCCCTGAAATCCATTCAATTTCCTAAATATTCCCTTTTCCCATCTTAGTTCAAGTAAAAATAGGTGTCAAACATATCTATATTAGTTCCAAACCAATAAAAATGATCCTCACATTTTCAAATTTCATTTTTTTAAAATTTAAATCTTTTTCCACCCTATCACTTGATGATCATTATGAGTCAACTAAAATATGAATTGTCTAAATTACACGCTAAGGTAGTGTATTAAGGACTATCCCTAATGGAATAGAACCAAAGAGTACATCAATAGTTCTATTTGCAAATGGATAAAATGGAGTACAAAGCTCTCCCTCCTCCCTTCCTCTCTCTCTCCCTCCCTATTGTACTATATATTGCATCTCCCCTCTCCATCTCTCCCTCCCTCCTTCCCTCTCTACTCTCTATCTCCCCTCTCTACCTCTCCCTCCATCCCTCCTTCCCTCTCTATTTCTACCTTCCCTATCTATTTATATCTCCCCTCTCCCTCTCCCTCCCTCTCTACTCTTATCTCCTCACTCTCTCTCTCTCTCTCAATTCTTTATGGTTTAGGGGTTGATGGTTTATGATGGAGAGTTGAGCATTAAGGGTTTAGGGATTAATTTTATTTTTTAAGTTTTTTTGTTAAATTATTAATGTTAGGTTTTAGGGTTTAACATATAGGGTTTAGGGTTGATAACAGAGGGTTGAGCATTGAGGGTTTAGGGATTAAATTATTATTTTTTAGGTTTTATTATTATACTATCAATGTTAGGTTTTAAGGTTTAGCATATAGGGTTTGGGGTTTAGGGCCAAGTTTGGGGTTGAGGCCTTAGGGATTAAATTTATTTTTTGAAGGTCTTACTGTTAAATTATTAATGTTAGGTTTTAGGGTTTAGTGTATAAAAGATTTAGGGTTTAGGGTTAACAGTTGATAAGGGAGGGTTGAGTGTCAAGGGTTTAGGGATTAAATTAATTTTTTTATGTTTTAGCATGTTAAATTATTAATGTCAAGTTTTAGAGTTTAGCATATAGGGTTTAAGGTTCAGGGCTTAGGGTTAAGGGTTTAAAATTTATAATTGATAAGGGAGGTTTGAGCATTGAGGATTTAGGAATTAAATTTACTTTTTTAAGGTTCTAGTGTTATATTATTAATGTCAAATTTTAGAGTTTAGCATATAGGGTTTAGGTTTTATGGTTGATGTTGTGTTGATCATTAAGGTTTTAAGGATTAAATTTAATGTTTTAGGTAAATTAGTGTTAAATTATTAATCTTAGGTTTAGGTCTTAGCACATAGGGTTGAGGGTTTACAATTGATAATGGAAAGTTTAGGGTTTTAGTGTTATATTGTTAATATCATGTTTTAGGGTTTAACATATAGGGTTTAGGGTTTAGTGTTTAGGGTCTAGGGTTTAGAGTTTAGGGTATACATGATATCTTCTTAATAGTTCCCTAGTATAGGTCCTAGTGGTTGTCTATCTGACGTATATATATTACATAATTACTAACATCTACTAACATGCCCCACCATCTAATAAGAACTAAAGGCATCCTAGGTTTTTGCCACAATAGTGTGTCTCACTTTTGGGATGTGTTGGTTTTTTCCTGAAATCACTATTTTTAGAAAAAACTAATGATTTAAGTCTTGGAAGGCTCTATCTAAAGGGTTTAAATTGAAGAGGGATAAATAAGACCCCCTTGGATAGAACCCCTCTAGTATTAAATCATACCCACAATGGAGTCTCCTTCACACCTATCAAAATGTTTGAAAAAAACACTTTTTCTTTACCTTTTGAGGGAATAAATAACATCATTTAAAAATTATATTTTGCAAGATTGTAGCCCTTGAAACGATCTTTCCAACAAGTACAGTTTTGATATATTTTCATTTTATCATGCATTTAATTTTCAATTTTTAATAAATATAGGTTTTTCTTCGAACATCAAGCTCTCTATTGTGTCGAGGTAGAAAAATAGTAAACCATTGTAATTTTTTTTCAAAAAATACCCTTTCCATAGGTATTGATGTCCTTGTTTCACCCCCAAAAAAATATATTTTGATATATACACAACAAGTTAGGTTGTATGACACGTGCGCATGTCCAAATTATAGTTACAATGACTTCAAAAATTAATTTTAAAAAAATATGCAACAAAAAATTATGAAAAAATATCCTTTCCCTAGATATTGATGTTGAGAATCTATATTTCAAAAATTAGAATTCAATCCTTTATATAAAAAAAAAGTTATGTTGTACGACACAAACATTACTTTCTAAAAATGTTGTTTTCTGTTTAAAAGTAGTTATTAAAGGAGATGTTGAAATTGGAAAATTTGAAAAAAATATATTTAGAATCTACACACAAATTGCCACAAATCACTAGTTCACATCATCTTCAAATTCTTAATAGTTTAGTTGCTATAGGTCTCAAAATATGAAGATTTGGTTAAAAATATTGATGTAAATGCCCATCCTGGGAAAAAAGTGAAACATAGTATTGTGATTTCACCCCCCAGCCACCAAATGTAACTGTGAACCTTGGAATTTATCCCATCCTAGTGCATAAAATAACTCAAAATATGAATGATAAAATAACCAAGGACACCTCAAGATTAGCCAAAAGAGAGTGATAAAACAATAAGGAAAATAGATAGCATAAGACAAATAGTTTTACCTTCCTTTGTTGTTGATACTCCTTTGATTGGCCCTTGCTTAAGACGGGATGTGTGCTCCTTGATGGCTCTTGATGTTGCTAAAATGGAGGATTTTACTATGTGTTTGGATGCAAATGCAAGTGGATGTAATTGAGAATTGGATGAGAAAGCAAATGGGCAGCATGTAGTTGCTCTAAATCAAAAGTCTCCCCTAATGCCCTTGAGGAGGGGGTATTTATAGAGGATCTTGAATTCTTTAGAGAATTCAATGGTTGAGATTGATCCAACAAGGTCAAGATGAAGGGCTAAGGTGAGTTGAGGACTCACAAGCCCTCACATTTTGACATGTGGATTATGAAGTGGATAAAGGTAGGATGATGTGGAGGTGAGGTGGAAGAGAGGTACATGAGGTGGAGGAAGACAAGTACCTTGCAAGTACATTGGGAGATGGGAAGAATCTTGGGTGAATAAAAGTGAATTAAAAATTCACAATGATTGGAAGAATCTGGTGGATAAGACAATGTTCCCACAAGGTGGGAGTTTGTCACATGTGACTTGATGTGACAAGTCAAATATTCTAGAAGGTGCATGGGAAAATGGGATTCTAGAAGGAATAAAATGTGAATTAAAAATTCACATGGGGAAGAGAGGATCCTAGGGTGAATAAAAAGGAATTAAAAATTCCTTGGGGGATGGGGAGAGTTGACCAAGGTACTAATTAGGTTTGACTAATTAGTAATTAGAGGATAATTAGGGGTTAATATAGATTAGAAGCCAACTTGCAAAAGTTGGAGGATGTGACACATCCTAATCAAGGATTAGGCATGTGCACATCCTTAATGAAGAGATTAGGAAATGGATTAGGATTAGATGAAAATGACATGTGAGGAATTAAATAAATGTAATATTTATTTAATTTATTTGATGAAAAGGGGATTAAGGAGGGTAAGGTATTTAATTATTAATTAAATACCTTAGGGATTTGGCAGAATTAAGGATATTAATTAAGTAATAGTAATATTACTTAATTAACTTGGATAAGAGGATGTTTAGACGAGAAGTGATAAATTTGGATAAATTAAGTGTCCAAATTTGGATGTCTACAGTAACTAACCCTTATAAACAAGACCTCAAGATATGATCATATTTCCCACATTTATAACATGATGCAATGGTATTTGGATGCATAGAATATGGCCCACTCAACCATTTCAACCTTTAGTCACTATAGATAGGATTACAACCTTTAGATGATTGTTAAGAACATAACTCCTAAAGTTTCTTCTTCTTCCAAGAGTAAGATGTAGTAAGCCTAGATGGCTTAACCCTCTGATTTGACTTCCTTTTTTTCATAGAATTTTTGATCTGAAGGGTTTTTTGGTTTGTTTTATGTTTTTTTGCTTTTTTGTGTTTTTTGAGAGATGCAAAACTTGAAAACTAAAATGTTGATATAATTTAACCTTGAACAACTATTATAAATTAACATGCAGATGAAAAATAACAATCTTTTATTTCACCAAACAGCTCTATCAATCTTTTATTTCATATTAATATTGTTCTTAGAAATGCAAGCAATATATACAAAATTATGAGAAAGAACCTGGAGGTACGCCCTTGAAACAATGATCAGACTGTTGTTGTGGCTAAATAAACACTTTCCCAATTTCTAATGCTTGCATAATGAATCTCCAACCCAGCCGTACCAAGTGTGGTAGAAATCAGCTGGGAAAAGTGGGCGATTCCTTCAAGGTAGAAGATGTCCTTTTAACCCAGGTCGTACGACCACTCAACATTGAATGTTCTTTTATTTCTTCAACATTTGGCCTCCATTTTGATGTATTCTAATGGTTGTTTGTTGTAGAATATCGGGCCAAAAGTCTGAGATAAAAACCCCTGAAGATTCACACAAATAACCTCCAATGATGCTAAAAATGAGACTCCTGAATGTAGCCTCCAATTTGCCAAAATTCGGTGACTCTCTCAACACCTCAAATCGGATTTCCACTGAAGATAGTTCATTCACCAATGGCTTCTAGACCTAAAACCCTAGTTTCAAGTGCACAAACTTCAAAACCAGCAAAAATCAAATATTCACAAGTGAAGTCAATTTTTGCAAGAGGCCTTTTATATCATCCTCAAGTGGTACGATTTCTTCAAGTGACTTTTTAATCATTTAAAAATAATAAAACTCCACTTTCATGTGTTAGTTTACTTTGGCCAAAATAAATAATATTATAATCACTTAATGAGGATAATTGCCTCATGCACTTTAAGTGGCCCCCTTTTTATAAAGTTAATAAATAACTTTATAATATAACTTATTGTTATTAAAAAGTCTTTAATACCTCATCCCTCATTAATAAATTATTAATTATGCCATGGTTAATCGTACCACTCATGTCACTGCCAAAGTCAGGAGTCCAGGTGCCCTGCTAAATATAGTATGACCATGAATATCACTTACTATAAATAGTAAGTGTCCAAAACTGAGCCAGTGAACAAAAGCAAAAGCTAGAACCTGAACCCACGGAAATCACTGCCATGTGTAATGTCCCAAATACCGAGGAAATAGTCCAAATGGACCCTCTAAACACAACTGCTAGCTCATGAGGGTCAAGTGATGAGCTAACCCCTAGTCACCTGATGCTAAGGAGGGGACATTACATAAGAATAATCACCACTAGTCTTATTTCCTTATGGTTTTTGACATGCCCTCGTAAATTGCAATCCTAAATATAGGTTAACAAGCAAAGCCAGATCATGCATGGAAAACTATTAAGAGGCATCAATAGTCTAGATTGAGAGATTAAGAAATAAAACATGGCATTATGACAACAATTAAATGCAAGTCATTCCTCACAAACATTGATAGGAAGAAGAGATAAAAGGAATAAAATTATATGCACAATGAGCTCTTCTCAAGTGGAGTTGATTAAAGGATAATATTAATTTAAAATATTTATCCTTTAATAGAGTGTTACAATTAGTTAAGCAATCAAATAAAAATACATGCATTTAATGAAGGGACATAACCATCCAACCCATTGTGGGTATAAAAGGTAAAACATTTCATTTCAAGGAAAAAAATCATCGATTGGAGAAGAGATAAATTCAAACCAGTGATCATTTGTAGGGATAAATCTATAAAAAAGAAATAGAGGTCTACACCCTCTAAATTAGAGATGATTAATAAATTGGCATATGCACAACAATCTGATTTCTTGAGTTAGTGGTATGAAATTTGATTTACAATAACATAGTTGTAGTACAATTTAATATAAGTGATTGTGATTGTTTAAATAGATATACAAGGTACTAATGATATATTGATATTATGAATTTTTTCTTATATCAGTAAATATTGGATTAATATTTTATTGTCATGTGTCTCGAATGTTTTAGCCATGATAGAGGAGAGTGGGCTTACAAGAGGGGTACAATGATAGGGCACTCTCCTAGGTACACCACCTCGAGATGGGGACCAAGTAGTTCCGAGATGGGGACCACGTAGTCCCGAGATGGGGATCAGGTAGTCTCAAAGAAGGCCAGGGGGTACTAAGGCTATTGTTCTTTGGGCTTATAAGAGATGGGCTTCTGGGGAACCCTTTGTAACCTCACCTCTCCATCATGGTGAATCAACACAATAATTCCAATCGTAGAGAGAGGGAAATGGTTGGCAAGATGAGTGGATAATGGAAAGGGGACACTTCGCTGGGTAGACCACCTCATATGGATGGCATGGGCCACATGAGGCTAAGAGGGATGGTATATTTTCTCTTGGGCCTAGGGTAGATAATTTGAGACACCCCATCAAAGTCATGTTCTCCCATGCTCCCCTATGGTTGAGCCTTCCAAGGATATTAAAGTGATTTATGATTGAACTAATAATTTTGTCTTGAATTTACTTATGTTTAATTATGACAATTTGTTGATTAGTATTACTGTGGTAAATGGTTTCTAATCTATTGGCAAGCTTCAATCAAGTGAAAGGTACTCTCTAACCCATTTTTAAATTTGGAAATTGAGGGATTAGGGAAAATTTAGGGCATTCCCAATTAGGGAACATTACAATTGGTATCAAAGCATGATTTTGTTGGCCTGGGGGATAAATAATAGTTGGTGGTTAGCCAAAGAACTTTAAAATCCTCAGAGCGATAGAAAAAGAAAATTACCCTAAACAAAAACCACAACCAAGACCACACAAGGAGGGAGCAAATGGAAAATGAATTCAAAACCTTCATAGAGCAAAAAATTCAAGCCTTACAAAATATAAATAATATCATAAATACTCTTAGGCCACACCAATAAAATAGGAGGGAAACCACCCCAAGTCAATCTAAAAATGATAGAACATCAAGGTCCACCCCTAGGATAACCTTGCCTCCCTTCTTAACTAGGGAAGGGTCGACAAGGGAGGAAGAGGAAGTAGATGCACAAAATCCTGATTGGGATTATCTTGAAGAAGCATATGCAAGACTCAATCCAAAAGTTAAGAGAAGTATCCCTTTTGAAGCATATTGTGAGGCTAGGACCAAGAATACTCAAATAATGAGAAGAAACCCAATTAATAGGGAGTTATAGCACAAGGTAGGTAAATTAACTCTCCCAAACTTTGATGGATCGAGTAAGATTATAGCCCAAGCATGGATCCAAAAGCTTCACACATACTTATCTCTTAACCCAATGGTAGAAGAGGATTCCATTAAGTTCACCATATTACACCTAGGAGTAGCCCATGAATGGTGGTACCATGGATTGGTCACCCAAAACCACAAAAACATAAAATTCTATGATGCCTTTACTGAAAAAATTATTGAGAGATTTGATCATAAGCACCCTGAGAAATGCTTCAAAGAGTTAAGAAAGATTAAGTAAGAAGGTATCCTTGAAAATTACGTGGCTAAGTTTTTGGCCCATAGTTGTTGTTGCACCAAAAGATTGACTTGTTAATGCCTGATACAACTACCAGAGTTAACGGATCCACGAGAGGCAGTTAGTCCATGTCACAAATCTTGAGGGGAGTGTTGACCATCTACCAACAAAACTCCCCCTCAACATTACCCAAGGGGATTCAAACCCGCCACCTTTGGCTCTAATACCACTTGTTGGCCCATAGTTGTCGTTGCACCAAAATATTGACCTATTAATGCCCGATACAACTGCCAAAGTTAACGGATCCATGAGAGGCGGTTAGTCCATGTCATGAATCTTGAGGGGAGTACTAACCATCTGCCAACATAAGTTTCAAAGGCTATCTGTCATGGTACCCAAAATCATGGAAATGAGGCTTATCTAGTTGTTTGTAGAAGGATTTTTGAAGGCCACCCAAGGTCTATTAAGTGCCTTAGATCCAACTAGACTCCAAGATTCAATTCTTAAAGCCACTAGATTTGACTCTGCCTAATCAAAGGAAAAGGAACACTCCAAGAAGATGACCTCAAAGGTTAAGCACTTTCATGGGAAGGAAGGACACAAGAAACCATACCTTTCTTACCATGACCGAGAGGAACTATGGAGGAAGGGTCTTTGCTTTGATTGCAAGAAAAAATGGGAAAGAGGACACACTTGTGGAAAAAATGAAGATGGAGTAAAGTTTTGTTTTAAATGAAAAAATGAATGGAAATCAAGACACAAGTGCAACTGAAATGAACTTATGAGGGAAAACTTGTGCTTCAAGTGCAAGGAATATTGGGAACCAGAACATATATGTGGATGAAAGAGGGACCAAGCCGACAACATTGAAGCGACATTTAATCAAGTGATAGGAAATGAAGATAAAGAAGGCCCAAACAAAAGAATAAGATATGAGGAAGAAAGTGAGGAAGGATGGGCTTTGGATTCCATCTCAAGGGCATCAAAACATAACCCCTTTAAAATCTGATGTGAGATTAAGGGAAAAAAGTTAACAGCCCTTGTAGACAGTAGAGCTACCCATAGTTTTATAGATGAGAACCTAGTGGCAAGGTTGAGGTTAGAAACATAAGACTTTAAGGTATTTAAGGTGGCTTTATTAGATGGATTCACCACACCATGCATAAAGAAGATCTCCCAACTGAACATCACTATAAGAAAACATCAAATCAAGGACAAATTCTATGTTGTAAAACTAGGGGATACCGATGTAATTTTGGGCACCCCTTGGCTACACTCATTAGGGGATGTAAACCTAAAATTCCAAAAATTAGAAATATGTTTTGAACATAATGGGGAAATATTTTTATTGCAAGGTCTATCTGATGGGTTTCCTAGGGTAGTTTTAGCCAAGAAGATGGAAAAAATCCTTAGGCATGACCAAGTAGAATGGGTGGCTCAATGCTTGATCCTGGATAAAATTACTCCCAAAGGAAAATCAGCCCATGTAGACATACAACCATTACTAAAAAGGCATAAAAAATTCTTTAGTGATATCCCTCCTAGTCTTCCCCCTAAAAGAGGCTTTGAACACTCCATTTAACTAGAAAAAGGATCAAAAGTAGTTGTCACCACTCCCTATCGCCACCCTCACAAATATAAGGAAGAAATTGAAAAGACCATAAAGGAATTGTTAGAGATGGGGTATATCCAACCAATTTCTAGCCCCTTTGCCTCATCTATTGTACTTTCAAAGAAAAAAGATGGCAAAATGAGGATGTGCATCGATTATAGGGCATTAAATAAGAAAAAAAAAGAATAGATACCCCGTTCCCCGAGTTGATGAGATTATTGACGAACTAGATGGAGTCGTCTACTTCTCTAAAATTGACCTAAGATTGGGTTATTACCAAATTAGATTAAGGGAGGAGGACATACCAAATACAACCTTTAGGTGCCACTATGGTCATTTTGAGTTTCTTGTCCTACCATTTGGGCTAACCAATGCACTAACCACTTTCCAATCTTACATGAATCATATCTTCAAGGGGTAGCTAAGTAAGTTCTTATTGGTCTTTTTTTATGACATCCTAATCTATAGTAAAACCTAGGAGGAACACCTAAAGCATGTAGATGAATTACTAGAGATACTTGAGCAACATTCCTTATTTTCCAAATTATACAAATGTTAGTTTGGTATGGAGGAAATCTTGTACTTAGGGCACAAGATCAGTGCCTAAGGAGTAAAGGTGGATGAAGAAAAGATTGAGGCAGTTCAAAGTTGGCCAAAACCTAAGACTCTAACACACCTCAAAGGGTTCTTGGGACTATGCAGTTATTACCAAAGATTTGTGAAAGGATTCTCAAAGCTAACCACACCACTCACTAATCTAACTAAGAAGGGAGCATTTTCTTGGATTGAAGGAGCACACACAAATTTTGAAAAACTTAAGGAAGCGATGAGTTCCTTCCCTGTATAAGAAATACCATATTTATCCTCACCCTTTAAGTTATATTGTGATGCTTCAGGTGAAGGGATTGGGGCAACATTAATGCAAAATAAACACCCCATAGCCTTTGAGAGTAGGAAAATCAAGGACATAGAAAGGACATACTCAGTTTATGACAAGATGTTAGAAATTATGCATGCCCTTGCAAAGTTTAGACAATAATTGATTTGTGGGAGATTCATTGTGAAGACTAACCACAATAGTCTAATATTATTCCTAAGCCAAAAAGACTTAAATGATAGACAACAAAAATGGGTAAGTAAGTTGCAAGCATACAATTTTGACATTAAATACATGAAGGAAAAAAATAATGTTGTAGTCGATGCTGTATCACGAAGATCCCACCTTGGTTTAGTGACAACGATATCCACCGAATTGAAAACATCTATACTCACATAGTAAGCTAAGGATTCATTCTCAAGTGATATTATAGAAGGGAAGACACAAGATGAGGGGTATCATATTATGGATGACCTCATTCTTTATAAGGATCAAATACACATCACACTTGGGTCAAGAGTAAAGAAGGAAATTTTAAAAACTATCATGATAACCCATCAATCGAACATCAAAAATATTACAAGACTTATAAACAGATCAGGGAGAGGTTCTCATGGAAAGACCTTAAAGGAGATGTGTTAAAACATGTTAGGGAATACATGATATGTCAAAGGAACAAAGAAGAACATACATATCTAGCTAGACTACTTTAACCCTTACCCATACCCAATTAGAAATGGGAGAGCATATCTATGGACTTCATAATGGGGCTACCTAAGGTACAAGGAAAATATTGCATCTATGTGGTGGTTGATCGCCTAACCAAATACACACACTTCATGGTGATATCAACAAAGTTTAGAGCCCCCCAGGTAGTCGAAGTCTTCTTTAAAGAATTTTATAAACTACATGGACTACCTCAGAACATTGTGAGTGATTGAGATAGTTGTTTCCTTAGTCTATTTTAGCAGGAGCTATTCAAACTAGTTGGAACAGATGTAACTCTTGGCACTAGCTATCACTCACAAATTGATTTACAAACCGATATTGTCAACAAATGGTTGGAAGGGTATTTAAGGAATTATATCATAGGGCAGTAGAATGTGTGGATTAAGTGGCTTCATTTGGGGGAGTACTGCTATAATACCACCCATCATATTCTCATAGGGATGAGCCCCTTCCAAGCATTATATGGATACACCACAATGTCCTTCAGGGACTTGATTCTTTCAGAGTCAAGTGCCAAGAGCTAGGGATTTCATACAAAAAAAATGGATATCATAAATGTGCTTAATTACAACCTCCACAAAGTACAAAACCAACAAAAGGTGTATGTTGATAGGAAGAGAACTGAACGAATATTTGAGGTTGGAGATTTGGTTTTTTTGAGGTTGTAACCATAAAAACAGTCATCACTCAAAACCAATGGAGCAGAAAAACTTAAGCCCCAATTCTATGGACCATATAAAATATTGAGGAAGATAGGATAAGTGGCCTACAAGTTGGAACTCCCCATAAATAGCATAGTTCACAATGTGTTTCACATATCTCACCTTAAAAAGGTGTTGAGGCAACATGTCATCCCATGCTCATAATTTCCACCACTTGATGATGAAGGCAAGCTAATCTTGGAACCATAGACTATCCTTAATATGCAAGAGAAAAGACTAAGAAACAAAATAGTTGAGGAATACCTTGTCAAGTGGAAGGGTCTACCTACTGAAGATGCAACATGGGAAGGAGCTGACATATTTGATCATCTGAATCTAAAGTTGCTTGAGGACAAGAAAATTTGGGAGGGGAGGATTGTCATGCCCCCATAAATTGCAATCCTAAATATAGGTTGACAAGCAAAACCAAATCATGCATGGAAAACTATTAAGAAGCATCAATCGACTAGATTGAGAGTTTAAGGAATTAAATGTGGCATTATGATAGCAATTAAATACAAGTTGTCCCTCACAAACAACAACAACAACAACAAGAGATAAAAGGAATCGAACTACATGCATAGTGAACTCTACTCAGGTGGAGTCGATTAAAGGATAATATTAATATAAATTAATTATCCTTTAATAGAGGGTTACAATTAGTTAAGCAATCAAATAAAATACATACCTTTAATGAAGGGACATAACCATCTACCCCATTGTGGGTATAAAAGGTAAAACATTTCAAGGAAAAAAATCATCGATTGGAGAAGAGATAAATTCAAACTAGTGATCATATGCAGGGATAAATCAATAAAAAGGAAATAGAGGTCTACACCCTCTAAATTGGAAATAATTAATAAATTGGCATATGCACAACAGTCTGATTTCTCAAGTCGGTGGTATGAAATCTGATTTGCAATAATATAGTCGAAGTACAATTTAATATAAGTGATTATGATTGTTTAAATAGATATACAAGGTACTAATGATACATTGTTGTTACAATTGCTTTCTTATATTAGTAAATATTAGATTAATATTTGATTGCCATATGTCCTTAATGTTTTAGCCATGATAGAGGAGACTGGGATTACAAGAGGGGTACAATGATGGGGCACTCTCCTAGGTATTTTACCTCAAGATGGGGACCAGGTAGTCTCAGGATGGGGACTAAGTAGTCTTGAGATGGGGACTAGGTAGTCCCAAGATGGGGACCAAGTAGTCTCAAAGGATGCCAAGGGGGTACTGAAGGTACTATGCTTTGGGCTTAGGAGAGATGGGATTTCAAGGCACCCTTTGTAACCTCACCTCTCCATCATGGTGAATCAACACAAGAAGTCCAATCATAGAGAGAGAGAGAGAAATGGTTGGCAGGATGAGGGGATAATAGAAAGGAGACACCTCATTGGGTAGACCACCTCATATGGATGGCATGGGCCACATGAGGGAAAGAGGGATGGTATATCCATTCTTGGGCCTAGGGTAGAGAATACAAGACACCCCATCAAAGTCACATTCTCCCATGCTCCCCTATGGTTGAGCCTTCCAAGGATATTAAAATGATTTATGATTAAACTAATGATCTTCTATCTTGAATTTACTCGTGTTTAATTATGAAAATCTACCGATGAGTATTACTATGATAAATGGTTTCTAATCTATTGGCAGGGCTTCAATCAAGTGAAAGGTACTCTCTAACCCATTTATTTATTTGGAAATTGAGGAACTAGGGAAAATTTAGGGCATTCCCAATTAGGGTACATTACAATCTCTAATAAGGCTTATAATTCTTATGTTTTTGTTTCTACTAGTAAGGAGTCTACTAAGGCTTATACTTCTCTACTTCTCTCTACCTACCTCTCTCTCTAATTAAATTCTCAATGTAGTTTATGATTCAAGCACATTATAATGTGCTTACATTTCTTGGAGTCATAAGAAAAGATAAAAGCATGGGTACCCCATGATTTAGGACCCACATGCTCTATTATTTTTTGTAATCTACACTTTTTATAATATAGAAACACAACTTTCATGATGTTGACAAAATATCAATCATTGTTTAACATTTCCACCACTTTTTTTGTCAATGTAGAAGAAGTAAATTGCATGTTTTTGGACCGAATTTGATTCTATGAACTAATATGTTAATGTTCCTAGTGTTGGAATTTTAATTATCATGTCTTTTGTTTGAATTTGATAATATTTTTTTTTCATAATTTTTACTAATTCTATTAAATTGATATAGAATTGAAAATTGAATATGAAGGAAGTTGGTAAAAAGCTCAAATTTTGGAGTGAAGCCAAAAAGGAACAAGAGAATATTATATATTTAATGAAATAAATCTCAAAGTTTAAGGTATATTATCTTTGTCTTTCTACCTTTTATGTGTGTCACCTTGTCAACATAGCTCATGTGCTACACGTCATAGTGTTAATTCACTTCATTGCAACCCAATTGTTGACCTGAAACACATATCCATATGTGATCTTCTTGGCTTGGGATGATGTTGAAGCACGCATAAATATGTGATGTTTCATTTTGTGTGAGTTATATATATGCATAATTTTGGTTTTATTATAGTCCATACAAATATCATTCTATCTTGCATATTGCAACTTTGTTTCCCAATGTAGTAGACACTATCGTAGTTAGGTAATACTTCAATATCTTCATTGAAACATAACAATTATTACCATTTAAATTTATTATTAATTTCTATCATATTTGAGTACATAATCTATATTTACAACTCCTTTAAAACCTTAAGAGATTTTGTATTCTATTTACAATGTTAAAGTGTTATGCTCAAAGGATTTCTACTCACACCTATGACTCATTCCTTTAATAATACTATATCTTCAAGTGAGCTAAAATATTTCAAATAGTTAGAGGCTTATATTTGTGAGATCGCATGATTCATGTGGAATATGTGTTAAAGGGATCCATCAAGAGTAGTAAAAACTCATATTTTATCCATGTGTACATATACATTCGTGTTTCATCTTCTAGTTGTGAGGTTGCATAGGTCTATTCCACATAGCCAAGGCATTATTCCTTTTTCACATTTCACTATCATCATCCTCTAAAAAATAATTCAATGATCACTCTCCTATATTTTAAGAGCCTAAAGAAGAAGAGGGGTTTCCCTACCCTATTATTTGGTCCATTAGATGATTCATGAGATCTATTAAATAAAACATGTCACCACTCACCATCTCTTTCATAGATTCATCATGACCATAGCTTGTCTCTTACTTAATATCACTTATTCTTATTTGGAGCTAATTTTCATGTGGCATATACCTATATTATATCCACATCATAGTCCCCTAGACAAAGAGAAAATGATTTTGTATGTAGCCAAAGTGGTAATAATCCAACTTTCACTAATGATCCCACCAAATTTTGTGATTAATGAAATGAAATACCATAACTACACAT
>VDFB02101870.1:0-11374 GCA_007258455.2 Sequoia sempervirens | reverse complement strand
GAACCCTCTCCAACCCTCTCCCACTCTCTCCCTCCCTCTCTCCCACTATATTCCTCCCTCCCTCCCTCTCCCACTCTCTCCCACCCTACCCCACTCCCACTCTCTCTCACCCTTTCCCACCCTCTCTTAGACTCTCCCACTCTCTCCCACCCTATCTCCCACTTGCTCACTCTCTCCCACCCTCTCTCCCACTCTCCCACTCTCTCCAACTCTCTCCAACCCTCTCCCACTCTCTCCCTCCCTCTCCCCCACTATCTTCCTCCCTCCCACTCTCTCCCACTCGCCCCCACTCTCTTCGACCCTCTCCCACTCTCTCGATCCCTATCTCCCACTCTACCACACTCTCTCCCGTTCTCTTCCTCCCTCTCTCTCCCACTCTCTCCCATGCCCTCACACCCTAAACCCTATCCCACACTCTCCAACTCTCTCTCTTCCACTCTCTCCTCCTTCCCTTCCACACTAACTCCCACTCACCCACACTCTCCCACACTCTCTCCCACTCTCCCACACTCTCTCACTCTCCCACACTCCCACACTCTCTCCCACTCCCACCCTCTCTCGCCCTCTCTCCCATAAGCATAAATACATACATATAGGCATACATACATGACACACTAGCATACATATACATACAAACATATGAAAAAAAATTCAAAAAAATGGCATTTGACTAAAGGAATAAATAATACTGCAGGTAAGTGCACCAAGATGGTTTCCAAAAAGTGGGCTTAAGTGGCCACTTTTTTTTTCAAATCAGGAAATGTTGACCTTGGATGTGAAATTGAGGATAGTTACACTCAAAATTTTGAGATGGAACAAAAACAAGGATCGAAGTGCTCTGAGTCTACTTTCTAAACTACTAATTTATTTTGAAAATGGTTGAGATTAAGGGGTTCAACAAATGGATGTACACAAATTGGTTTTGTTTTTGTCAAAAAAACATAACATATCAACTCTTGTATGACCTGAGCATGGTGACCTTTTTTTAAGTATTTCTAAAATCGCTACGGTCAGAAGTTAGCTAATAATATCTAGTTGGTGCACAATTTTTCTAATAATTTTTTAATAAATATTTTATTTTTTACTAATTTTCTAAGTGGGCACTTCCTAAAAAGCATAATTTTGGTCATGCTCCCCCTGCAAATTTTGGAAAGTAAAAGATTTTTTTTAATTTTAATTTTTTAAAATTTGTAGATCTCAAAATGTAATTTATTTAAAATTTCGATGAATGGTTAATTTATAACAAAAAAAAAAACCAAACACTGCTTTTTGAAAAAAAAACAAACATACAAACAAAATAAATTATGGTTGAAAGCCCTCACATTGTCAGAAAGTGAAAAAAATTATATCGTTGGGAAGTTAAGAGAGAACTTAACATTACCCATGTGTTCGATTTCGTCAATATTGAATCAAATGCAATCTTGACGGTGAGCACGAACTTGATTATGTGAAAAATTGTAGAATTTGTTAAAAACACGTCTTCGGTGGTTGAGAATGCCCTCCAAACCTTTGGGTTGGTATTCCAAGGAAAATACCAATGCCAAGGCTTGAGGATTCCCAAAGCAAAATATAACGCGAGCTCATTATAACGTGAGCGCGTAATTACACGAGAGCGTTATAATGCGAGCTTGTTATAACGCGAGCGCCTTATAATGCGAGCTCGTTATAACGTGAGCGCCTTATAACGTGAGTGCCTTATAACGCGAGCTCATTATAACGCGAGCGCTTTATAACACGAGCTCATTATAACATGAGCTCGTTATAATGCAAGCTCGTTATAACACAAGTGTGTTATGCTCACATTATAACGCAAGCTCGTTATAAGGCGAGTGCGTTATAACGCAAGTTCGTTATACCACGAGCACATTATGCTTGCGTTATAATGCGAGCGCGTTATGCTCTCGTTATAACATGAGCTTGTTATAACACAAGCGCGTTATTTACTAGTTTTCACTTTTTCTTCTCCGTGGAACATTTCTAACAACAAATAATGCACTTAAAATGGTAAGTGGGAAAGAATTTTTGCATCATATCAAGAATGAGGAGGTAAATTTTGCTCTAATTGGAAAACCAAAAGTAATTCTTACAAGTACAAATTTGGTTGATTTACCTCTAGAAATTCAAAAAATGTTAAATGAATTCATTGATATTGTTGTGGATGATTTGCCTAATGAGTTGCCACCAATGAGAAGTATTGGCCATCATATTGATCTCATTCCAGGAGCTAACTTGCCAAACAAAGCAGCCTACAGAATGACTCCAAGGGAGAATGAAGAGATAAAATCCCAAGTACATTATGTTCTTGACAAAGGATTAGTTAGAGAAAGTCTAAGTCCATGTGTTGTTCCTATAGTGTTGAGCCAAAAAAAAGATGGAGGATGGAGAATGTGCATAGATTCCTGAGCCATAAACAAAATTACCATTAGGTATAGATTTACTTTGCCTCGTATGGATGATTTAATGGATTTTCTGAGTGGTGCTAAATATTTTTCTAAAATATATTTTAAAAGTGGGTATCATCAGATTAGAATAAGAGAAGGTGATGAATGGAAAACCACATTTAAAACAAATGATGGGCTTTATGAACGGTTAGTAATGCCATTTGGTTTAACAAATGCTCCAAGCACTTTTATGAGGTTAGTGAGTGAGGTGCTTAAGGAATTCACATGAAAATTTATGTGGATGATATTCTAATATACAATCAATCAAAGGAAGAACACCTCAAACATTTAAGATTGGTTTTGAGTAAAGTGAAACAGGAAAAAATTTTAATCAATCTTAAGAAATGCACATTTCTAAAGCTTGAGTTGATCTATTTGGGTTTTGTAATATCTAGAGATGGTTTGAAAATGGATCCTTAAAAATTTAAAGGTATAATAGATTGGCCTACTCCAAGGAATATCTTTGAGGTAAGAGGTTTTCATGGACTAGCTAGTTTCTACATAAAGTTCATAAGAAACTTCAGTGGTATTTGTGCTCTGATTGTTGAAACAATCAAGGGAAATAAACAGTTGTTCCAATGGACTAAGGAAGCAGAAGTAAGTTTTCAATTACTTAAGAAAAAGATTACTGAACAACCTGTTTTAGCTTTACCTAAATTTGGTAAACTTTTCAAAGTTGAATGTGATGCTAGTGGAATGGATGTAGGTATTGTTTTAAGTCAGGAAGGTAAGCCAATTGCTTACTATAGTGAGAAACTGAATGATGCAAGAAAGAAATATTCTTCATATGACAAAGAATTTTATGCTCTTGTTAAATCTTTGAAAAAGTGGAGGAATTATTTAATGCCTAAGGAATTTGTATTGTATACTGATAATCATGCTTTAAAGTTCATCAGTAACCAAACCAAATTAAATCAAAGGCCCACTCCAAGAAATATCTTTGAGGTAAGAAGTTTTCATAGACTAGCTAGTTTCTATAGAAAGTTCATAAGAAACTTCAGTGATATTTGTGCTCCGATTGTTGAAACAATCAAGGGAAATAAATAGTTGTTCCAATGGACTAAGGAAGCAGAAGTAAGTTTTCAATTGCTTAAGAAAAATATTATTGAACAACCTGTTTTAGCTTTACCTAATTTTGGTAAACTTTTCCAAGTTGAATGTGATGCTAGTGGAATGGATATAGGTGTTGTTTTAAGTCAGGAAGGTAAGCCAATTGCTTACTATAGTGAGAAACTGAATGATGCAAGAAAGAAATATTCTTCATATGATAAATAATTTTATGCTCTTGTTAAAGCTTTGAAAAAGTGGAGGCATTATTTAATGCCTAAGGAATTTGTATTGTATACTGATAATCATGCTTTAAAGTTCATCAGTAACTAAACCAAATTAAATCAAAGGCATGCAAAATGGGTTGAATTTCTACAAAATTGTACCTTTGTTATCAAACATACAAGTGGCCAAACTAACAAAGTTGCAAATGCTTTGAGCAGAAGAAGCTTGATCATGGAGGGATCTTAAGTAAGTATAATGGGTTTTGATGACCTAAATGAGATGTACAAGGAAGATATAGATTTCAAAGAAGCATATGAAGCATGTACAAATCCTCTTAGCAAGGATAGAAGTCCTTGGATGGATTTCATGACATAGGAGGGTTTATTGTTCAAAGGAAGTCAACTTTGCATTCCAAGAAGTTCCATGAGAGAGAACTTACTAAAGGAGAAACACAGTGGTAGCTTAGCAGGACATTTCGGGCAAAACAAGACACTAGCTCAATTGAGCGCACACTATTATTGGCCAGGTATGAGTAATGATGTTAAGAAGTTTGTAGAAAGATGTAAAGTGTTCCAACATGCCAAAGGAAGCAGTCAAAATGCAGGTTTATATCAGCCATTTTTTGATTCCCAACAGGCCATGGGATTCAATAAGTATGGACTTTGTACTTGGTTTACCCAGAAGTCAAAAAGGGCATGATTCAATCTTTGTAGTACTTGATAGATTTTCCAAAATGGCTCATTTTATTCCATGTACAAAAACAAGTGATGCTACTAACATTGAAAATTTGTTCTTCAAGGAGATAGTTCGACTATATGGACTTCCTAAAAGCATTGTCTCTAATCAAGACACTAAATTTGTAGGGTACTTTTGGAGGACTCTTTGGAAAAATTTGGGCACCAATCTAAGCTTTAGCTCAGCTTACCATCCTCAAATGGATGGACAAACAAAAGTAGTCAACAAAAGCCTTGGAAACATCTTGAGGAGTTTGGTCAGTATGCATCCCAAATAGTGGGACTTAGTACTTGCACAAGCAGAGTTTGCATACAATGACTCACCTAATAGAAGCACAGGTATGAGTCCTTTTCAAATTATGTATGGAATGCATCCTAGAGGAGTATATGAGCTAAGAAATTTGGGTAAAATGGAAACACGAAGTGTAGATGGTGAAGATTTTTCCAGTGCAATGCAAGATTTGCATGAATAGGTAAAGAGGAAACTTGAAGAGAATACCATCAAGTATAAGAAGAGAGCTAATCAGAAAATAAAAGAAGTCAATTTCAGTGTTGGCGACCTTGTTTTAGCTCATCTCAGAAAAGAGAGATTTCCAAAAGGTGAATATAATAAATTAAAGGCTAAGAAAATTGCTCCTTGCAAAATTCTAAGGAAATTTTCTAGCAATGTATATGAAATAGAGCTTCCACCAGGAATTGGAATATCTCCTATTTTCAATGTTGCAAATTTATACCCTTTCAAAGGTGAAGAAGAAATAATCAAAGCACCTGAAGAGGAGGAAGTGCAGGTTGTTGAATGGGAGAAGTAGTTACCCAAGGAAATACCAAAACAACCTGAGGACATCTTGGACAAGAAAGTGGTCAAGAAAACAAGGGGCAAGGAATATTTCCAATACTTAGTCAAATGGAAGGGACGCCCACTTGAAGATGCAACATCATGACAACTTCAGAACTATCCAAACAAGGTACAAGTGTTGAAGAACTCATGGACAAGAGTCCATGAACATTTCTTTTGTTCCTTGGGAGTCTGATGCAGGCGCAATCTTTCTAAACTTATTATTAGAGTTTGATAATGTAGATCAAATAATGAGAGGTAGTAAAGCTCTCACAAAATCTTCGAATAAAATTAGTTTCAACTAATAGATAGGTGGTTGAGAAATTATAGGGATTTATCCAGATTGGGTTTATCTTTTATTAGCCTATTTTCTAGTATAAAAATGGGCCTACGTTGTATCCTATGGACAGGCAAGTACAGTGGAAAACCATTATGTAAATAAAGTTTGTTGTTGTGCATTTTATTGTTTTCTTGTATTTTTTTTGGTTTCTCTATGAGTTTTTCTCTACTATTGTTTTGGAGAGTATTAGTATATTCTTTGCTATTGTTTTGGGATTCATCCATCACTTGAAAATTTAGAGCTAGTTATGAAATGGGAATTCTAGATCTAATTTTTAAGTAGAAAATATAGAGCCAGTATTAAAGGTAGAAAATTTAGAGCTAAACTTAAGAGTTCAAGCTATATAGTTGAGCTTAGGATCCAAATCTGTAGTAGCTAGTTTGGTGTAGGAACTCTAGAGATTATACTTTAGAGATTTTTTCTATAAATAATCTAGATTTAAGACTCTTTAAAGCTAATAATGCTCAAGATCCAACTTTGAAATATTAACTCCAAAATTAGAACTTTGGAGCTAACCTTGTAAAGCAACTATAATAGAGTTGGAACTCCAAATTTAGCTTTGCATGGATCCTTTGTGAAGTGTTATATACTAAATAGTGGACATATACAATATTATGTGGTTTCTTTATATTCTCATCTTGTAAAAAAGATCCTCAAAACAAACTAGAGAGTAAAAAATTATTGTATTTTAAGAAAAAAACTAATAGAATCAATTAGAATTTCAAAAAATTCAACAAATCTTTCCCTAATTGATTACAATTATAAATTGGACCATTTTTTTAGATAAAGCTACCATTCATATACGATATGTGCATCATCTAATGTATATGAGAATAAGTAACAAGTGACATCTTCAAGCTTGATTTGTACACTTATGTGTTAGGAAATAATGCATAATACCCACAATTTTAATCCATTTCCTACATAAGCCCATGAGAGATAAGCATGCATACAAGTAATCATAATGCATAGATAAAATAGAAAATCCACAAGACAACACAAGATATACCTTGAGAAAACACTCAAGAGGGAAAAACCTAGCCTCCAAAAGCATCCATACTCCATCTATTATTCAACAATAAAACATTGCAAGAGTTAAAATGAATACCTCTGAAGAATCAAGCCTCTCTAATGCATCCTCCATGTTCGTAAGCATGAATCCACACATCCCATGCCATGCTTCACATATGCACTCCTTAGAAAGAATCAATAATGATAGTCCACAGTAAACATGTGCTTTCTTTTATAGATACAAGCTCACACAAATACAAAAAAGTGGTAAGGTAAAACCATGTACCACAAAACCATGTGAACATAAAACCATTGACCTTTCATTTAATATTGAGTACTAAGTTTTCACTTTATTAAATATTTCCCTATATTAAATTATTATCCCATGTCTCTCAAACATTAAATAACAATCCAATTTTACAATACAACATACAAGTGGTCCCCAAATAGTTACCTAGTGTGATTAATGACACCTTCTAGGTGCATCACAACTAAATAATTATTTAATTACAACATTATAATATAAAATTCTATGCAATAGTGTACAACACCATATCCCAACATTATGATAGTAACTTTAAATGCTCAAATCTGTTTATTGGTTGTTCAATACCCACATGCTTACATTTAGAGAAAAATATTTTGAGAATCTTTGTTAATTAATGAAAATATTCACATAGAGATAGAGGGAAATCACTTCTTCTTGGACATACATGAGTTGTCATTGTTCTTGGACGTAAAAAGGTTATAGATAGTATTGTAATTGTTGGTGATATATAATTATTGTTTGAATTGTAATTACAATTTTTGATGATCGAGGATTGTTTTGACAATCAAATCTTAAATTTGAAGGGATGATAAGTGACAAAAAAGACCAAGGATTTATAATGGAATAAGGGATATTAATGTTATTGTTGTGGATGTAATTTTGTCACTTTGAGATATCATTTATTATCCCTCATTCTCTTATTGTCTTGAATTTCTTGCAATTCAAATTTAGATTGAGCTAACTTAGACCTTGTTTGAATTCCCTTGGGTTTAGATTTGTTCCTATCACCTTACTACATACGGTTACAATATACTAGATCCTCAACTTTCAAAACCATTTGAGTTAGCCACCTATTTTTATTCTTTTGACATTGTGGCACACATATTATCGCATAGCCTATGTAAAACTCATACTTTTAAATATAACTTGCAAGCACACAAAAATTAAAATAAGTGTCCCAAATTACCCCATCACACTTATTATCTATGACCACATACTATTCCCCATCAATGCATATAGCATGGAATCACATTAGCACCCACACATTCACCTTCCAACCAATAAGGTAAAGACATGGTAGGCCTTGTACCTATTAACAATAGCTATCTCAATTATATCTCTACCATTATATCTGTAAAAAAATTATAAATAAGAGGACTTGAGTTGATTAGGTTAATATCAATGGCTAGGGATGCAATTCTATGAGAAAAGATGTACACAAATTAATTTCACTATTTCAAAATGATCGAATAAAAATTGCACATGCAAACTTGAAAAAATAATGCACCATTCCTTTTGAATATATGGTCAATAACTAGTGCAAGTCCACACAACTTAATTTATAAGATCACCCAATTAATTGTAACTAGTTGTTTGTGACATAAGCACCGTATTTGTACACATGTACATTCCTTTGACTAATGAAAATGGGATTATACCATAATTGATAGTTGGGTAACATTTTTAGCTATGCCACTAAAACCTAAAACTATTGCATGATCTAATAAGCTGCATTGATCAATCAAGATCAATGGTTATGGGAAAAATGTTACCACTCGAGTTCCATTCTCCTTCATTTTCTCAATTTCTTATGCAACCCCAATGGTATATTTTTATTCATGTAGCTCCTTGTGTGTTATATTAGAGCTAATAAAAGTCTACTATTTATCCTATCTTAAAAATAATATGACCATGTTATATACTATATGCATTGATGATTGGGACTCATTCCTAGGAAAGGTAAACACATATGCAACATTATAGTGATGGTGTATCAATAAGAATTTGGGTAGCTAGTCAAAACATAAACAACTAAAGTGCACTTGATTGTAGGGCATTACAAAATTTATAAGTCTACATTCAAATAGAACAAAAGCACATGGGGAGACAACAAAGTCTTCTAACTAGCTTCAAGTGAACACTCAAATAGAATAACAACACATAGGGAGAAAACTTAAACTTGGGCATTTTCAAACCAAGCCACCATGATTGTAAACTTGAAGCTTGGTAGAACAACAATTATGAAGATTTCACACAAAAACCAAAAGATTGACAATAGAACTCACTTGAATCATTCTTGAAAAAATTAAACAACTACATTTGCAAGTAAAGACCACGAAACACACAAAAAGACTAAAAAGAAAATAATTCAAAATAAATATTACAAAATACAAGCTCTAGAAATATAATATAAGACCCTAACCAAAATTTCTCAAATTGATTATAAGCATGAAAAACTACAAAACAATACAAAAACCACAAATAATAAAATCAAACAAAATGTTAAAAAAACACACACATATTACAAATTCCTTTCACACTTAACTTAATTTTCAATTTTAATATTAACTTTAATTACTTAAACTTTTGTAAAATACATTTAAATAAATAAATAAATATAAAATTACACTGAATTCCACTCTTAAATTCGATATTAATAATTTCAATTTTCATAGTTTTATCCGGTCATTTACAATTCTATCTTCACCAAGTCTAACTCTTTGTTGGACGCGTCTCTTCCACTCGGATTGACATCAAGTCATTTGTCTGGTCGAATTCCCATCTTAATCAGCACAAGAGACTTGACTTACCTGCAGTGTCACAGAACTACAAAGTCCTATACCAGAGGCCAATAATATCTAAAACGCTTGAGTCCCAATTCGAGCATTTGTTGGTGGTAAGTTCAGATGTTCTCCCGCGTAGAATATGGAAGGATAATAATGGTGGAACCCCTCCGTCCCCTCTTCTACCAATCCGTCAGACACGGAGAGTTGAAATTACTGACAAAGAAGTTTAGTTCAGAATTGATTTCCTTTGAGTGCGATCCACGACACAACTTGCGAAATGTTCGTTCATTATGTTAACTTAGAAAATCGAAAGAAGCGGTAACGGTGTTGCACAGGAAGTCGCGGTTTCAGATCGCACAGAGGTGTAATCAATAAAAACTTGCATGAATACATGTTCACATACATATATCATTCAAGAGAAAAAAAGATATATATATGATTATAAAGATAATTTGATCAAATTGGAGGACTCTTTGAAATTGAAATATATATTCATCAGGTAAATTCACCATCAGCAGTTCAATTCACTGCAGGAAAATTCACAAATTTATTTCAAGGAAAATTCACCACTAGTAATTTATCACATGGAAAATTAATTAATCGCTTTAACATTTTTTAATATATATTTTCAAAACTTTGATATTTAATTTGATTTATGATAATAACTAGCACACATATATTAAATATTAATAAATATAAAATACGCAGAGAGATATCATTATCGAGGTGTCTATTGCAAAAAATTCAATTGCATGAAGAAAGAAATTTGTACAATCTGAAAAAAAAAAATTAGTCACTCTGATTGAAATTCACAACTAAAAGCATATGTCCCCTCTATCTTCACATTTAAAACTCTTTACTTATATATTCCATAAAAAGAACTACTGTCAAATTTATTATTGTGTCTTGGTTGTATATGTTAATCTAGGCATTTAGTTAATGCCAATATTCATAGCTATGAAAAAAACTATCAACTTAAAAACTAAGTCCAGAAAAATCTGTGTTTATATCTCTATATCATCAATGGCCTACAACAATCATACAATTTTCTATATTCAAGGTGCTTTGTATTAGTCGGTGCAAATCTTTCAACTTTTTCGATTGTTGTAAAGTCTACAATAACAACATACATTATTTAACCAATAACATACAAGATAAATAGTACTTTTATTATTTTATATGACATTTTAATAATTTTTCAGTAAGCATTTTTGTTTTCTTAACATCAAGAAGAAGATAATTAATAAAATATAAAAGATTCTTATTAATCTAATAAGATTAAAAACAATAAGTAAATAAGCAATTCTCACTACAATAATATTTGTTTGATTAACAAGGAAATATAACTTGAGACTTTTTCTTAAAATAATTTGATATTTTTTCGAGTCATTCACAGTAATGAAATATTATACATAGACAAAAAGTTTAAGTGCTCAAGACATCTCATAACTCCACCAATATCAATGTACGATTATAGTTTAGTTTTTAATACTATCAAAGGATTGTAGTTCATTTGGTTGAGTAGAATTGATGGGAGTAAAAGTATGGTCTTTGATTATGCCATCCATCAAGATTTATATTCCAAAAGATATGATATAAAGATGAAATTAGAATCATACCCTAGTAAATTTCAACATAGACTTGTGTTCTAATATAGAATAACAAAAACAAACTTATAAATGATACAAAATCTTTCAATTAAAAAATCCTAATATCCATTATTTTACTGCATTGCAGAACCAAAAATCAAATTGGAGGACTCATTGAAATTGAAATATATATTCATCAGGTAAATTCACCATCAGCAGTTCAATTCATTGCAGGAAAATTCGCAAATTTACTTTAAGGAAAATTCACCACTAGTAATTCATCACATGGAAAATTAATTAATCGCTTTAACATTTTT
>VDFB02101868.1:0-47801 GCA_007258455.2 Sequoia sempervirens | reverse complement strand
TTATCCTAAGAAAAACACATCCCCTTGGCTAGAGGTATGAAGAACATTGACTTGTTTTTGTACTTGATCTTTTCTTTCAGTTTATCTTATTGTGCTCATTCCAATGACCTCTCAATGATGTCTAATCAAAATGATTTAGAGAGAAAGGAATGGGGCATTGATCATTATCTTTTGTTTATTGTGCTTGTTGGATATTATTGTAATATAAGTTGGTCATGCTTAATTTGGTTGGTTTGTAGGGAGGGTGTTTTAGATGTCTTGTTGACTATTACATGGGAAGGCTTTTCCTTCCTATGTTTTGGTTTGAGATGTTTGAAATATTTGAAGTACATCCTAGAAAGGTTTTGTATAGCAAGTGTGAACATGGATACTCAGGTATCTAATTGTTGAGTCAAAGTCCATCTCACTAGGTACAATGCCATCCTATTTTTCTATACCTTGATGCATTGTATCTACGTGTGTGATCAAAAATAAGGAAATTTATGCTATTTACATCCCCAATCCTTGATAAGAAATACATCATCATCACTCATCATCATCTCTAAAGTCTCGATGACTCATAGACTTGTTGGATTTTTGCATCTTCTCAGAATCAAGGGTTGATCTCTCTCATTCATCTATCCTCTTTTCACGCTAACATAAAATTATGTCCATCATGCATCCACAAACCATTAGCATACATACATCACATAATCATAGAATATCACATCATCCATCTCAGATGCATTGCATCATCATTTAAGATTTTTAGGATAATATAGATTTGTTATTCTCAGCATCTTAGTTCATCTCATTTTCATCATCATAATATAGATCTATTATTCTAAGAATCTCATTGCATAACCATCCATGCATCCTTATTGAACCTTTTTTTCATGATATTGACCCTAAAATTTAACTTTTCACTCGATCTCTTTAGGGGGTAGTGTACCATTGTACTTCTTTCCACTAAGGCATTCGAAAAAATCACAAAATTTTTGAACTTTGATCTCAACAAGGTTATTCTTTGAACTAACACAATAGGTACATTACTTCAAAGAGGGGCAAAATGTAGACACTCAAAATATCTTGATCGATATCATGCACTTGATTTTGACTAGCCAACACCAATTCATCATTTATCATTTCCACACTAACCAATTAATTAAATAATCTTCCTCCTAAAATTAGATAATACACTTTATCATATATTATCCTAATGTTCTTTCCTTTAATTAAATAAATCAATCTATTTAATTAAAATCCTAATTTTCTTCCTTTAATTAAATAAATCAATTTATTTAATTAAAATCCTAATTTTCTTCCTTTAATTAAATAAATCAATTAATTAATTAAAATCCTAATGTCCTAACATCCTCTCATTTGATTTAAATAAACCCAAACATTTAAATTAAATGTCATAAATTAGCTAATCTCATCCAAGTTAATTAATCCTAAATTAATTAACTCCTAACACTAATCCCTCATTTCTCTAGCTTTTAAATCCACCCTAGGGTAATTCAACCTTGGTCAACTAACCAAGTGGCACATGTAAATCAATTTATTTGATTTACAAATTACCCTATTTTCATTCAAAAATGGCATATTCTTGGAAAATTCCACCCACTTGAAATTTCCCTCCCAAAGGACTTTTGTCCTCTTTCTTGAGCCACCTGTGCATTTATGGCTTGTACATGTCCTCTTACACAGGCCACCTTAGAATTCATTCTTCTTAGACATCCAATCTCCCAAGATGTTCTCACACATGTGTGAGCACATCTCCTCTAGATTCATTAGCATGTTGACAACTGGCACAATGCCATTGGTCCAATCTTTAATCCCACACTCTCCCCATTCTTCATTTTTCAATCCTTCTTCCTTATAACTAGAGGCCTTCTCTATTGAAAGGGGATCTAAAATTTCATGAAAGGTTATTATTGACAATATAATCCAAGTTAGCATAGAATTTATTCATCAAAGCTAGGCTCTTGCCATTTTGTTCATCACACATCCATCATCAAGCTTATCAAGGGATTGGGAAAGGGCTTCTTTCCACATCAAAGAAACACCAATCCCCCTATGGGATGTTGGTTTGAGCATTTAGAATAGTATTCCATTAGTAGTTTATTGGATATTTTACTTTCTTTTCATGTTCTTATGTTTAAATGAATTTCGTAGGGAATGCTTAATTTCTACTTGTTTAGTGACTAATGATCACTTGTTTGTTCATGTTTGAGCTAGTCTAGGAAAAGCATTCACAATTAATAGTGTCTAGGATTTTTTGGGTTTTTATGTTTGTAGGTTTAGGTTAGGTTTCAAAAGTAATAATCATTATTGCTTCCTAACCTTTATTGTCTATTTCAAATTTTCACTTAGATTAGGTTTTTTGGACTTAGGTTATTGTAATAACTCTAAAAGCTTAATTCATGCCATTAGTGTTTTCTATGTACTTAGGCTATTATTAAGTCTCTATTTTTGTTGGACCTAGATTGTGCATTTATATTTATTTTCTAACCCTATTTTACATATTGTTAGCTCCTATAGAACTAAACTTGCACAAAGACTTACTACATCTCTATGTCAACCAATCACACCTCTGCTCTATCCTTTGACACTTATGTTTTGTTTGTTGACACCTACACAGAGACTTGTTGTGCCTCCATAATGACTCATAAAAAAATTTCCTAATACAATTACACTTCTATAAGGTGCACATTTGTATTTTGTCTATATTTATATACTTTTGTTATCGACTACTACATCTCTATAGTGACTAAATGAACTTTTGTTTCATGGAAACATGTTTTTTTTTCAGTCTACAATTTGTTTCTTTATTTTTTCATTTTTTGAGCTAATATTTGAGCCAACAAGTGTTGAGGCTGGTTTATGTCTATCCAAGACTAAGAATTTAAGAATACTAAGTTGTGGTTTTTCATATTTGTTTTTCTCCGACTATTTAGTTTCACTAATTTTTGCACTAAATTTAAAGTAGGGGTTACAGAAATCTTGTTTTCTTTATTTGGAGGGTTGAATAGATGTATTCTCTCCCCTTGCACCTATAGTGATATTGGGGATAAAAAAGCTTGCATATCTTCATTTATGTTGGGTATGTGCAGGACCATCATGGAAAAAACAGGCCCTTAAGTGGCAAAAAATTCAAAAAAATTAGAGTTAGGCAACTTGACGTAAAATTTTGAATAAGTTATCTATATTATTTCAAAAATATGTAACAATAGAATCTATAGCAAATTGAAATGTAGTTTCTAAACTACTAGGTTTTGTTTAAAACTATTTGGTGAAATTTTTGAAAATTTCAAATGCAAACAGTACTAAATTTCAAAGTGGTACCAAGAAGTAGGCATGTTTGACCACCCTAACTACAATAAAATAAATAAAAAAAAAAATTATAATATTTTAGATATAAGTAGGAGTGTCATGCCCCCAATGTAATGCACATATTTTTGTAATTTTTTTTTCCCAAGTAAAATAATCAATTATGAAATTTCTTTTATTACAACTTTTTAAAAAGAAAACCCATATGTCCTAATTTCACCTTAACTTTGTCAAAACCATGAAATTCATTTTTTATTTTTTTTAATCCTATAGTATGAAGCATATAATGTGAGGCATGTTTTCATCCAAAAATGTGATAATCGTGCTTGAAAGCTATTGATGTTTTTCTCTTAACTCAAAATTCTACCAATAAAGGACTTTAGTCATAATTTGAATAGAAAATGAATAATAATTACTTATTAAATTCAAAGTAAAGCATAATTTATATCGGTGGAAAGCTGAGAATCTCCTTTAAAAACCCTTTTCATTTCATCAATTTTGGGTAAAAAATAGTCATCAGCCACATACCCATCAATTTTGTGATATTGGGATAAAAAACACCTAGCATTGTCCTTCTCTTTAGTAGGCATGCTTGGGGATTTCATCACCCCAAGGGATGGCCTCAACCACATGTTACTGGTGGGGTATATAAAGGGGGCAGAATGAATTTTTTACCCCTATCTAGTTGTGTCATTTCTAGTGAAGCCTTGGATTTTGGGTGATTCCAATACAAGAGGTGAAGGTTTGGTTTGTTATTTCCTGTTGGAAGTTCTCAATCTATGCTTGTGACATGGACTATTTTTCATAACTTTGTCCCTCATATACCCTTGTGTTATTTAAAGGAATCATATAGAGAACTTGTGTATCCTAGCTTAAGACCAGTCAATCATAGCTTAGTGTGGTGCAAGGTATAGTATCATGGTCAAAGTTACTCACCATGCACTTTTTCTTTTTGAGGTGAAACGTACTCCTTGGTAGGGCCTTGTCCTTCCAAGATAAGGGGTGTAGAGGTGGCACATTACCTTTGCATACCTTAATTACCCATTCATTTGAAGGTTTTACATCTATGATGGGTCTCATTAAGTCTATAATCCCAGTTGACAAATTTTAGGATTATGATAAAGTGCTTGGTCTATCTTCAAGTGCCAAAGCAGTGAGAAGCCACTCAATATACATTGTTGAAACTAGCATTTTTAACAAGTTGAAAAATTTAATACAATCAAAAAATGTGTTTTTTGTGTATGTATATCTCTTGCCAAACCATCAAACTATAGAATCACGCTTGTATTAAATATAACTACACCTCCACTTAAAACTACATCTATAATTTGTCAAGAGGTGCCTAAGATTGAAACTACACTTATGCTCTATCAAGTAGCATCTTTGTCTAAAATTTCACTTTTTTTTTGTTAGTTCCTTAGCTTAAAACTATGCCTATGAATTTTAAAGAGGTTCCTAAGCCTAAAACTACACCTCTAATCTTTGAAAAGGTGCATAAGCTTGAAACCATGCCTCTACTATGTTAAATGGTGCCTCTTCCTAAAATCACACATCTATCTAAAATTGAGCCAACAATTTGTGAAGTTGTGCTTGTGCTTTGTCCTATATACAATGACCCTTAATAGCTCCTTGTGAATCCCTTTGGTCAGAAACTAATTATTTTCAATTATATAACATATCCCTAGGTTTTCCTTCTCCATTTATATTTACCTACTTTTGATGAGTGTTTTTACACTTTCACAACACAGACAGGACACAAGTATACTATCTCTCTTGAAAGGTAATTTTTGCAACCAAGTTTTAGAAATCACCCCAAGGTCTCTCGGGTGTCAGGTCATGACAATGCTTGGAATTTTTCAATGGTTGATGTGATTTTATGGTAATCACAAAGGGAATTTATGGTTATTAAGCATGGAGGGAATTGGGTCTATAGAAGGAGTTTTGTAAATTCTAGAAATGAATAATAGTTGTTTAGGACAACAAACTAAAACACCTCCTTGCCATCAAATCTAAATTTTTTGTGATGCTAGAACTTTGTCTTAACTTCATATTTAAAGAAAGTTCAAAAGGGCGAAAAGGTTAGAAGTTTCCTAGACCTACAACTAATGTTGAATAGTAACAATGGACGACACTACAATGGAAAAAATTCCCAAATCTAAGTTCCACATAACCAATGAAAACCTACAGTATCCTAAAACTAGTGCAATCTTCTAAGGTCTATAGATTTTCAAACCAATCATTCACCAATAAAGGATGAATAATAGTTGAACTTAAGTGAAAAAATATGAACAATGCTCAAACTAACTTTACATAACAATTTATCATCAATAAATAGCAAAAGGTATGAGCTTAGAAGACATCAAACACAACAGTATACATCCACCATTAAAGCACACCATAAAATACTAACAACTAAAAGTAACTCAAAAGTTGGAACAATAAAGCTAAGATCTAATATTTGGAGATTGAATCATGCACACATGGAGAAGAAAATAAAAGAAACCATCAGAATAATGCTTTTATCTTTGATTTTCTATAGCATACCTTTTGCAACAACTCGTCTCTCTCTTTGAAAATGAGAGGATGCCCCTATTTATAGTTTTCCAAAAGAAAAATGAATGGACAAGATTCATTTACATTGTGTGGCTTAGATTCAATTTATATTAGGGTTTTACCTACCCCAAATATATGACAATATAAAATATAACTTTTGTCTTTTCCCTATTTTTTCATGTAGCCTATTTTATCATTTAGCTACCTTTACACTGTAGCTTATTTTTCCTTTAGCTACTTCTAGCTTTATAACTATATTATCAAATACTCATCATCTGTAACTAGATTTCTAGCATTCTTTTGGAGAGTAGCATACTCCATAGACATCCTATTCATAGCTTGGAGCTTGTCCCATTTCATGAGGTTGGATTGGAGGATATGAAAGGTTATCTTCTTGAATCTCTCATTGACTTGATCCCAGTGCTTGGTGCATTTGGGTGTAGCCTTGATAACCTGCTTAGAATGAGTGAAGGCCCTTACAACAAATTCCATGAAATCTAGTGATAGTGTGACTGCAACCTCTTCCTCCATCTTCTTATGAAAGAATGGATTTATTTTCTCTGGATTTAATTCCAGAGTAGGCATCTCAAACATAAATGTTCTCATTCTCTTTATTCTTTTTTATGGTTTCCCCTCGGTCGTCTTCCTAGAGAACACCTTGTGTTTTAGCTAGTACTCAAGTGCATCCTTCCTTTTATTATATCTCGTGATTGGTGGGGACTTGGGAGCCTTGCTTGATGAACTAGTAGCTATGCAACTGTTAGTTTTTCTTTCAATAGCATCCTTGAGCTCGTCGTATGTCAACTTTGCACCCTTCCCTTTGTGCTGAGCTATTTGTCCATCTACCCACTGCCTTGTTCTGTGTTCAATGGGTTGGGTGAGAATGTTGAGGTCAGTGACCTCTTCTTCATTCCAATCTATAACTAGCAGGGGAATATTGGCCATGACATGATATTTATCATCCACAATGTCGTGTTCTTCAACTATCTGATCGGGCACTGGAAATAGATTGATAGAATTCAAAAATTGGGTGGTCATCCTAATATAGTGTCGCATTTACACTTCTTTGTTTTCTTTGTAGTTGGCCCAAAATTCCTCAATGTGAGGTCAATGGGAAAATTGTTTCCCAACCTATTTCTTCCATTTTTTGTGAGGGTCCACTCTTCCTTTGTCTATGTGGAGGTCCAAGTTATACTCCACCAATTCTTTTTCTAAATACTCGGCACACCGGGCAGTGGGGCAAGAGTACATTCCTTGTCTAAAGTATAGGGGATATTGAATCCCAACTTGGTGCTTATCACTCAACAATGTATGGGTAGTTTGTAGCTATTGAGAAACCTCCAACAAGATGATCCAGTCATTAGGGTAGAGCAGTAGCTTGTAGGGTTTTCCTGAGAACCCTTCTACTTTGGTGTAGGTAAACTTTGGGAAGTGAATGAATAGATACCCAAATCTCTTTATGAAATCCTTCACGTTGTGTGATACCCTTCTCTCAAAATCACCTCCCAAGCGTCTGATTATTTTCCTAATGAAGGCATCATTTACTCTTTTGTATTCTATTTTAAAGTTCTTGCACTGCAACTAGAGATAGCAGTCATAGAATTTGAGCCCTCCCTTCTTTGCCCCCAAAGTTCCAGCATAGAAGAGTCCTTTGTACGGGAATTTCACTGCAAGAAGATAGACTAGATATGATGTCATGTAGAAATAGGAGGTTTTCTTCATGGCTAGGAGCTGGTTATGCAAGTTATCACTAATCACCTTTTCCCAATGGAATTTGGCCTCACCTGAGATGATTTCCTCTAAAAATTAGAACATCCATTCTTTGAAGAAAGTAGCAGTTGACAGGCCCATAACTCTACTCAGGAGAGTAACCAGATCATGGTACTCAAAGAAATTGCTTCTAAATATCTTCTAGGGTATCTTGTTGGCACTTTCCCTCTTGTTCTTTAACCAATGTTGATTGATCAATATTTTTCCTACGAGAGGGTCTTATTTCCACATGTTTTGAGAAAATTCCTTCTTTTTTTCCTCCATCTTCTCAAATGTTGGGATCCTAAATGTCTTTCCAATAGATTTGGAAGAAAATTCTACCAGTACTCTTCTATCTTATTTAATGATTTTCCTATTGGAGTGGTGGCACTCTTGGTAGGCCATGACCAATTATAGAGCAACCAAGGTAGGAGGGAAGTTGGATGCCTTTGTAAGGCTACTTTGTTTGATCCTTCATGCATCCTCTATGGTAGGGTTGATCATCACTCTCTACTTGAACTCATCAATATTTACATGTCTGAGGTCTATACATCTGAGATTGTGTCCTAGGTGGAGGCGATCTTGAAGGTACACTCCACCCCATGGAACTGGTACTTCATTTCTTCCTTGTCTTATTTTCCCCTGAGCATTCTTCCAGGATTCTTTCCCTTGTCAGTATTTCTTGAAGGTGTTAGGGATTGGCCATGGTTCAAAGGAAATAGGATGGGGGTTGTCTATAGGAAAAATCCCGCAAAGGGATTCCCACAAGGGATCAATAACTTAGCCATTTTCTTTGAGACCTACAAGTGCTGACAAGGATGATAGGGGAAATAGGGTGGGCCATAGTGGATTTTTCTGCATGCGATGAATTGCAATGATGGAATGGGATTCAACATAGGAATAATTTCGTGATTTGGGGTTGACAAATGGAATTTTGAATGTTGGGGGAAATTTATGAGTGATGGGCCAAATACTGCAGAGGGTTTGGCAAGATTTTTGGTGAAAAATAAGGCTTGATATTCAAATATTTTAACATTTACTAACCCTAATTCACAAAGAAAAAAAAATTCTCAAAAGGTTTAAATGTGAACTTACCTAGAATCCATGCGAAATCCAAAGAGCCTAGCTCAATTTTTCTATAGGATCTCGTGTAGGTGGGAGCTTCGTCTTCTCCTCTCAGAAAATTCAAATTGCAGGGTGAAAATGACATGTTGGCCACTTCTATTTATAGAGAAATTAGTCAATAATGCATGCATTTAATTGTAGGTATGGTGGCAAGTCAGCTGGTGGGGTGCAGAAACCCAAGTGGGCACGGTTGTTTAGTCAAGACTTAGGTGGTGAAGCTGGATGTGGGATCTACCATGTGGGAAGACACCTAAGGTTAGCTGATGGATAGTGTTGGAAGGATAGTGGCACTTCACAAGAGGAGACCCGCAAATGCGGGTCTATGAGGCCAGATGGACACAATGACGAAAGGCTAAGGGAAATCCACAAGCTCAGATGATCCACAAAGGTAAAAGACTTAGCAAATTTTGGGTAGGTAATTTTGGCCAATGAGGATTTGGTGACTTCATTGTATGTGACCATTTTAAGCTTAAAAATAGCGGCACACAAAATGAAGAAAAAATAAAAGTGACCCGACATAAATGAGAATGAAAGGAGGGGGTCCCTATTCTGAATGGGGTGTGTGTGCTACAGGAACAAAAAATGGTGACTCCATTGGGAGAACACTCCCAAGCATTCCAAGGGTAAGGATTCATCTGAAACCCAAAATGTCTACTTTCATAGACCAAAATATAGTGTCCTCAAATCAATTGAAAACTTAAAGGAGGATGAAATCCTTGGTTGAATCAAATCACAAGACATTTCAAAAGTGTGTATAGAAAGTTTATTCCCCTCTCTCAAAAACCACAGAGGACAACATTCAATCGGCTGGGGCAATCTACGTAAATTATCTAAACCCAAAAGTAACCTAGACATTGATTTGCTACTAGTCAGGCATCCATAGCCCTAATGAAGTTTTTATTGTGTCCCCATGAACATTGATCCATAGCCCCGATAGAGTTGCTCTCACACCCACACAAAACTTGCTTATTTTTCAATATTTTCCTCTTTCTTTCTTTTCTTTTGATGTTCTTTTTCTCAACTGCATAAGCATTGAAGCTCATCATGGGTTTGGAAATCATAGTGGTCACTGGAGTAGACTTAATAATTTTCACTTACCAAAGCCTCATGATGACTATCATATAGCTCATTGAAAGTATTTAAGATGTATTTCATGTGTAATCTAAAATAAGTTTGAATGGATTCAAACAAGGAATGAAAGGAGCATACAATAGATTGAGCCATTTGATAAGGCCAAGGACAACCACCGCATCAGGATTAGAAGATATCCTCAATAAAAACAAAATTTGGGAAAGCGAGCAAGAGCAAGGAAAAAGCCAAAATAGCAATGAAAAAGACCTACTCTAACTATATACAACTATGTACAAAGGGTGAGCTTGGACGGCTCTGAAAAGAAAATAATGCTTGAGGTACTACCCGTTGATAGGCAATGGGACATCCTCTTTGGTTAATGTTTTGAGGTGAAAGGCATTATTTCCTAGAATCTCATAAATTTGAAAGGGGCCAAGCTAAAGCTTGTCAAATTTTTCATGTCCCCCTTTCTTTTCATGGGCCTTGTCCCAACATAGGACCAAATATGTAGTCCTAAAGGAATTTAATTTGGCTCTACGATCAAACCATCTCTTAACTACACCCTGGTGTTTGGAAAACTTTTCTATTTCATGGGTATAGAATTCTTCCAAATGCAATAATTCAACTAAGTGAGCCTCATTGCGTTCCCCCTCCTCATAATATGCATTAGTGAATTGGAGTGTAGGGATCTTTAGGTGGACTGAGAAAATAGGCTCTAGGCCATAAACGAGGTGGAGGGGTAATTTTCCAAGGTCTACCTTATGATGAGTGTGATCTACCCATAGAGAAAAATGTAGATGGGTGTGCCAATCCTTTAGGTTTTTTTCAAGCAATTTTCGGATGACAGTTAGTAAGTTCTTGTTTGTAGATTCAACTAAGCCATTTCCTTGGGGATAATATTCAGATGAGAATTTGAGGAAAATCCCATAGTAAAAGGCCCAACTAGCAAACTTGAGGGATGAAAATGCATGACCATTATCACAAACCAAAGAAAATGGGCAACCAAAATGATTCAAAATGAAACATTCTAGAAAATTGGTAACTACTTCAATTGTACATTTCCTACATGAAATTGCTTCAGACCATCTAGTAAAAAAATCAAAAGTAGTCAAAATATAACTATGGTCTACGGAGGATGGTGGATTGATGGGACCAATAAAATCGAGCCTCCAGTGAGCAAAGGGTCTTACCTCCACAACTGGATGCAGCAGGACATCGACGTACCTTTCCCTGGTGGCAGCAACTTGATAGATGTGTTAGGATCTAACATGGTTGTGTGCATCTTTTAATAGTGTTAGCCAGTAGTACCGAACCTGTAAGATCTGATGAGCGATTGAGGGGTTGAATCCCTTACTAGTGCCAAACTTATCATGAAATTCTTTTAGCACTTCAACTTCTTCTTTTCTGAAGCACTTGAGATATATTCCCTCATGATTTCTCTTGTACAATATGGATCCTTACAACATGTAGCTACTTCTTTTTAACTTTAAAGCACATTTTTGTACCCATTGCAGCCTAGGTGGACACTGGTTGTTCAACATATAGTATATGATGTCATAGTACCATTCATCAGGAGAAACATCCTCCAACTAGTATTGTTGCATTGTAAGCTCGGGTTCTATTTTTGCTATTTTGCAAGTGAGGGATTTCCCACAGACCAATTTCATGGGTTGAATCTCCATGTCATATTCCTGTAGCAATGTGACCCATTTTTCTCTTCTTTCCCCTAACTCATTTTCCATTAATAGGGTCTTGGTAGCTAGATCCAAAACTATTGTGAACACCTTGTTTTGTAAAATATAATGCCTGAACTTCTTAGCTCCTCTTGCCAAGGCATATGCCTATTTTTCAATGTTTTGGTAACACAATTCAACATATTTTAGTGGAGCACTCATAAAGGAAATGGGCTGATAATTTCCTTGATCATCTTTCTATGCTCATGCACAAGTGATCTAAAGAAAAATAATAGATATAGAATGGCCTTAAATAGTTTGGGCTGACCAACATTGGGGCTTCTGCGATGGACCTCTTTATTTCTTCAAAATCCTATTTAGCTTTTTTTGTCCATTCTACTTTGGCATCTTATTTGAGCATATAATTTAGTTGTTTGACTATTTTTGCAAATCTTGTGATGAACTTTTTGATGAAGTTAATTTTCTCAAAAAAAAAACTTTATTTCCTTTTTGCTTCCAGGAGGCTGAATTTTTAATATGGCATGTATGTGCTTTGGATCTATGGAGATCCCCCTCTATGAAATTATGTGTCCTAGCAGTTTTCCTTCCATCACCCCAAAGATGCACTTCTTCAGGTTTAACGAGATACCGAACTCATTGAATTTTTGAAAAAAATGCATAAGTTAGAGATGTGGTCTCCTCATTTCTTTGAAAATACACTGAGATCGTCCATGTATATGATGATTCATTTTCCAATGATATCCTTGAAGGTTATTTCCATGGCATGTTGAAAAGTAGTTTCTACGTTAATTAAGCCAAATGACATTCTTGTGTATGAAAACATCCCCCATTTCATGGTAAACATTGTTTTGTGCCTATCTTCGTACTGCACCATGACCTAGTTATATCCAGAGTAGCCATCTAGAAATGACATCATTTGTTAGCCATTTACAATCTGTAGCACCTCATTCATTGAAGGCACTAGATAGTTGTCCTTTTTAGAAGCTTTGTTTAGGTTCCAAAAGTCCACACATAATCTGATTTCCCCATTCTTCTTTCTAATCGGAACTAGATTTTCCACCCATGTGGACTTCCTAATAGGAAAGATAACTCTAGTTGAAAGCAACTTCTATACTTTCTCGAAGATAATAGGTTCCAACAATGCATTGATTAGGTGTTGATGCTGCTGAAAGGGCCTCACATCTGGTTTAAGTGGAATAGTATGAGTAATAATTGAAGTGTCATATGTTTTAAGGTTTTCATACCCCCAAGCAATCACATCATGATAGGTGTGCAAGGAATTAACAATTCCTTTTCTTTCTTCTGGGGTACACACTTTTCTGATGAAAACATTTTTAACCTCTTCTACAGTACCCATGTTGTGAGCATCACATTGATTGTCTATTGAATCCTTTTTGGTCTGTTGATATTCATCTTTGATGTGATCCAAATCAATTGTCCTTTTCAGCTGAACCATGCCTCTTGGTATTGTGTTGGTCTTTAAATTGATCACACCTTCAATAAGATCCCATACCCTATGTCTATAGTTTTCTAACCTTCTATCATGGTAGGAGCATAGTTTCCTAACTTGTTTCACCACTAGTTCAGAATCACCAAAAACTTGCAACATTTTGACTTTCTTTCTCAAGGGTAAGATTAATCCATGAACTAATGCTTCACACTCCACTACATTATCTTTTGCAATAGAATTGAAGTCAGTGGGAAGAAAAAGAAGTCTTACCTGTAGGGCTGATAAGTTAAAAGCCAACTCCCGCTCCTTGCTTGGATTTGGATCCATCAAAGTGCAGTGTCCAAAACTTAGATGGGCCTTTGACTTTGGAACTAATTGAGCATACTTCCTTTCTTGGTTGTGCATCTGCTTTTGTATCCTGGGGTGATTACGTATATTTGGGTTGGTCTTGATCTTGTTGTCCCTCTTGAGGGTTCTCTTTCAGAGTAACCTATCCCTTGATATGATCCATCTCACTTTGGCACATACAACATTCAACTCAGAATGAGCTGCATCATGTACCCTACACCAGTTGGGAAGTAGAAATTCTTTGAAGTCCATCTTGGTTCCTAGGATGAGTTGGTCTTGCACACATTTTTGCATAAACTCTTGGAAACTTTCCAACAAGATGAGGTGTATGTCTTCCTAGAGTTCCTAGAGTTCTTCGTTGTCAGACTCTGTATCAATGGGTATTTTTCAAGGATTAGATTAGCATGATTAAATAAATAATATTAAACCCAAAGAACTATGAAGTAAAATGAAAGCTAAAACAATAATAAAATTATTATACCATATTACCTTTGAAGCTTCCATGATTCATCTCCATAGCACCTTCTGGCTTGTTGATTGTTGCCCTCAGATTCGTATGTGTGAGAAATTTGATAACATAGACAATGTCCTAAACAAGCTTTGAAGGATTTGAAGTGAATAATTGAAGTGTAAATGTCTCTGTCTATCAAAAAATGACCATAATATCTAAGACTAGAAATAAGTATGCCAAAATCATGAATTACTAAGAAATGCAAGTATATGTGTAATAAGTTGTAAGTTTAAAATAATGAGAACAATTGACATTTTATAGTTCAAATGCAATTTTGGACAGACGGTCAAGATTAAAAGCTGACAGAAGCCTAAAATCAAAGGTGAAGATCGCATGTGACAATCCCTAATTAGGGTTAGAAAAAAATTATTAAATGAGTGGCCAAGATACAATTTTAGAAAATCACATCAATGGTTAAGAATAAATGTGACAATTAGCCAAAAAGATAAAGATTTCAAAAATCAAGAAGATAAAGACTACTTGATTTGTAAGATTCCAAAAATCAAGAGGATAGCGATTGAACTGAAAAGGAAGATTTAGAAAATCAAGAATTTGCTCAATTACTTGATTTTTGGAAGAAGATTGTCATTTTTGAATTAAAATAATTCAAAAAAATAGATTTGTGTGACAGTAAATAATTGATTTTCAAATTATTTACTAAAAGAAGTGGTAATTAATAATGTGAGGCCGTTTTAAATAATTTATTTATTTAAAATGAGGGACATGTCAAATGAGGCAATTAAGTAATTAAACATAATTATTTAATTTAGAGGATATGACCAATAATTAAATAAATTACTAAATTCATTTAATTATTAGAATTAGTGACGTATTAAATAAATAAATAAAAGTCATTTATTTAATAATCAAGAAGACATAATTAATAAAGGAAATTAAATAAATTAAGAAATTTATTTAATTGTAAGAAGATAATAGACCCTTAGTGACATATTGAGTAAATAAATATAATTTACTTATTTAATAATCATTAAGAATACAAGAGACATGAATTATTTAATTAATAGTGGAAAGTGGGCCAAGGACATGTCATACTTATGCTAGGATGAAAGTGGTAAAAATAGAGCTTGCAGGCCTAGGTCATTTTTATGTGTCTACAGACTCGACCAAGACTTCCATGCTATTTAGGAGGGAAGTTAGATTGATAGAAATATCACATAACATGATGACCTATTTTGCATCTTCTTTGTCATCCTGATAAGCAATAGGACAATAATTTCCCAGCTCTGTTTTTGCAAACAACACCTCAGTTGTGTTATTATACTCAGTAATCTTAAACTTCATCTTGGGCTCCCAATAAATTCAGATTTGATTAGGTAATCCCTTCCATGGCAGCCAATAATCTAATGTAGCATATCCATTTATGGCCCAAGTGAAATCCCTTCCTAGTATGATGCCATAGGTGAATGGGATGTCGGCAACCTAAATATCGATAACTTGTTGGACTCTTGGATCCACCACAATCTGCATGGGAATTATGCTCAATTCCCCCACTATGTTTACCTATGTCTTATCCAATTGAGTAACCTTTCGTTGGGAGGGGGTTAGAGTTATTCCAAGTGATTTGCATACTGCCAATGGCATGACATTGGCCAAGGGTCTCAAATCAAACAAACAATTATGCAAATTCTTGCCAAATATTTTGATTGTTGTCAAGAAAGGAGGGGTCTTCAATTTCCCCTAAAACAACCCTACTGATACATTGGTCTATGCTACCTGAGCCTTGTCTTTATCATTTCTCTTATCCCTAGTTTGTACTTGATTCTTCTCTTTAGTTGGTTGCTTGTTTACTTGTTGATTCAAGGGTTGATCAAGTTTCTTTCCCAATATTTCCCTAATCACAGGTTCACTATTGGAGGTATCAAATGAAACTTTCTTTGTAGGTACCTTAGGGTTGGTTTTGATGGGGAGGTTCCATTTAGTGACCTAAAGAAATCATTTCTGACAGCAGGTACCCTTAACAATTTAAAGGTTGACAAAATCACTTTGAATTTATTTAATTCATCTGCCATGTATTCTCCCATTTGTTCAACTTCTACTTCAAAAAAAAATCTTTAGGAGGAACTAGTGGGCTGATCTTGAGTCTGATCTGGTTGCCTAATTCTATTGAAGTATTGAGTATGCACATGGGGATAAGTTGAGTTATTTTTGGCATTAGGATCAGGCAAAGTATTGAAGTTGTTGGGAGGAGTAGAGGTTGTGAAGGGACCACCAACTTGTCTATTTCTCAAGTTGTCAGAGATTTCCCTTTGGTGGAACATATAGACTTCATCCTCACAAGGATCTTCCTCATCTATGGAACCATTATCTATTGAATCAAAGAGCATAGATAAAGGGCTCTCGTTACTTACCTCTTTCACTTCTTCATCCTTGGTAGCAACCTCATTCTCGAGTGAGTTGCTTTCTCTTTTGTGGGAAAGGAGCTTGATTGACCACCAACACCGAGGAATTGTATGGCTCTAAGGGAACCAAGTCTTTACATCCTGAGCCATCAACAAAATTTTGGACCTCCACTTGGAATATCTCTCCAGCAGTTTGGAATTTTGAGCAATCTAACTTAGAATGCCTATTTGTCTTATGTATTTGGCACCATCTGAATAAGGTAGCCTTGGCCAGATAAACTCCGCTTGTTAAATTTTCAGCATTGCCCGATTGATCAAGAGGTGTGGGAATGCCTCCATTGTTTGGCATAGTGTTCCAAGTTCAATTTTTTCTTTTTGAAGATATTCTTTCAAAGTTATGCCCTGAATGATGTCCCCTCTCATAATTTTGTCCAGAAGATGCACCTAAATCATGGGTGTCTCGATTAAGGTTGGCTTGGATTCTCCTCTGAGAGGGTTGCAGTTGGTTTTGATTCTTAGGTGTGTCATCTTTGTAGATAGTTTCTTCACTAACTCGGTCAATTCATCAATTTGATCCTTCTCTACATTATTATGTTGTGGCACTGAATTGTGAAGGAATACGAGTTGTGTCACAGGTTGGATTTGTTGAGTAGATGAGAATTTTGAATTATGTAGGTACGTAGGCACTTGGGGCTATTCAGAGTAAACCTACTATTGTGAAGGATGCAAGTAATGAGGTACTGAAGGCGCTTGATTCAATGGCTGCCCCAGATGTGGGACTATTGGTAGTAGAGGAACTTGGTTCAACATAGGTGTCTAATGGGTAGAGGCATGAGTGAGCACTTGGACCTGAGTTGGATTAGCAGCTTGCCCCAAAGAGGGTAGTGGACTTGCAATGTGTTGTCCCAAGTCCATGCTTGTTGTGATTGTTCTGCGTATGCATCCACAAACCTGGTAGGTGGTGGGTGCATCCTTTTTACCAAAGCGGATGTAAGATTATCTAAGGTAGCATAATACACCAGTCTAGTGAAGGTTGTTGGAATCAAGGAACACTGAGAGGGGGGGTAAATTAGTCTTCTGGAAAATTTAACTTTATTATCCTAATCTTTAAACTACTTACAACATTGAACCAAAAGAAAGATGAAAGAACAAAAAGCAATCAACCACAACACCATAACACAGTGATTTTTATGTGGAAACCCTGTTAGGTGAAAAACCACAGTGGAAGGCCAATCCACAATATGAGTATACTCAGAATAAGTGTTTACAAATGGGAATGCACATGCATTCATGCACACTACCTAGAGCTCACTGCTCAAATACAATAGGCTTACTGCCCAAAAGAAGACTCACTGTCTTACAATCACAGATAGATAATTTGGAGTGGATGAACTATGAAATTAGCATATGATAATTCCTAAGTATAGTTTGGGTTAAACACATTGATTGCATTCTTCATACTCTATCTGATTCTTCTCTTTTGCTCTTAAAACTTTGTCTGCTTAAAGTCAGATCACCAATCTTTGTTTTGCACAAGTGAAACTACATACAATTGATCCATATTCCTTTTGAATTTTGTATCTCATTGCAACACATATCAAAATGATATGAGCAATTGCTTATATATATCCACGACTAGAGATTAACTCAAATACATGTCAACTTTTACAAAATATAAAACATGTACCAACTGTCGGCTCAATCCATAAACAATTATTAATGTGCACCAACCAAAGTCAACCAAAACATAGTGAGGACCCAAAACAAAATCCTCGAACATGAAACACCTTAAACGATTATTCCACGAAGATCCACAACACGCTACATTCATTTAGTCAGCCTTTCTACACTGTTAAACTAAAAATCAATCAACTGCATCTTCTAACTTGTACACCAATCAATATGAGGCTCTAAGACTCAAAGATAAGATAGACCATACATCAAACATCCTTCCCTGAGATCCACAACTCAAGATGATAATAGAGAATTACATATGAATCGATATACACAATTATGTTGGATGCTCTATTCTAGCTTTGATAGTTAACACATAGCTTCAATCTGACTTCCAGTATGAGAAAACACTGAAGTGTGGATTGAATAACTGACTAGGGTTGCCATCAATGACAACACTAGATGAATTGTGGAGTGTATCTTGCCAACAATCTCCCCCTTTTGCATTAATGGCAACACTTAGTGAAAAATGACTGTGTCAGAACCAGTACCAACATGAATAAACCGCCAACCTCAAAACTTCAAAACACAACTCCCCCTAAGATGAATACGACATTTTTCACTATCCCACTCTCCCCCTTTGACATCAATGACAAAGACGGGAATCCACATACAAAAATTCATACAAAATTGTATATGTACAGACATGATTCTCTAACTTACATGAACTTGAATATATCTACAAAATTGTTCTTTAACAGGCTCAAACTTGTGTCCCAACTCTTTTTGAGACTCTCCAAAATAGTCATGTGACCATAGAACAAGTAGGATTGCATCTCTACTGACTCAAGATTTATTGGATCACAGACGACCATAGAATCATGTGCTTCCTTCAATGCACTAAGCATTGTCTCCATTTTAGGGCCAATCAATCCTTTGAGCTCACATACTCTTTCAACATTTTTTCCTTCTTCATGCTTCAAACTTTTAATTATGTCAAGTAGGGATATGACATGACCTTCTTTCTTGCTCACAAAAATGGTTAGAGGATCAAATGTTTGAGAAATATCTGCTAACTGTTTCTCATACTCCTTCATTTTATTTTGAGTGACCTCAATGAACTTAGACAAAGATAAACATGACCTATAGATATTTCCACCTTCAGATAAAGCACCTTGAATGTTCTTTACATAGGTACCTATTAAATATTTTTCATTAGCAATCATACTTTTCAATCTACTAAACCTGTTTCCATCAAATTCTTTCTGAACCTTATCCTCGGATGTCTTTTCAAGAGAATCAAAGTTTCTTCAGCTAACTGGATGGTGAATCAAATGAATCCTTTACATATGTAGGCATGATATTCTCCAAGATACCAAATGCAAGGCTTAGCAGATCACTGTATTCAATGTGAGATTTGAGTATCTCCTCTCTTGCCTTAGCCTGAGCAAATGATGCTACTTTCATCTTCTGAATAGGAGATAGAGTAGACAACTTGATAGGACCTTTAACTAGTTTAGGGTCAAACTCATCCTATTGTTCTTCTAAGAACTCCTTTACTTCCTTGGTAGTGTCTCTTGCTTCCACACCAACTTCCTTTACCTCAACCTTCCTCTCTTTAGCCACAGATTCTTGCTTGGCTTCAGGAATCTCTTTTTCTTCAACTGACACAACTTTAGGAGCTTTAGTCTCCATGGGAATTTTTGCATATCCAGAGGATTCAAAGTATCCTCAATTATATCTTATTTCCCTTCTTTAATTCTCAGACCAGATGGAGTGTTTTCATCATGAGCTTCTTTAGAAGCAATATTATACCTATTCTTCAACAGAACTTCCTTAAGAATTTTCTCAATATCTTTTGCAACTTCTTGAGTTTTTCCAATCATGAGCTTATTCACCCTTTTTTTCTCTTAAAATCCCTTTTTTCATCATTTAGGATTTTCTTCATTTCTTCCATTAACATTACCGGACATAGATCAACAAGTATTTGTTCTCTCATTTGTTCTTCTTTAGTTCTTGTATTAACTCTCCTCATTTAAAAGACTTCATATAGACCTTTATGAAAATATGACATTATTTCTATGAGATTCATATTGAAATTATTCAAATGCTTTATGTGGCTTCTTCAAGAATTTTCTGACTGACACTATCAAAAGTGTCAAACCATTTAGAAAGTGGTTTGAGATTACAATCCTTAATCAAATATTTTTCCACTTCCTCTACATACATACTTGATCTATCAATTTTCACCTTCTTCTTTGCTTTCTCTTCACTAGAGGGTTTGTCCTTAGAAAATTTTGATTTTTTTGTTCCCTTTTGCTTAATTTCTCTTGCGTCTTCATCAGATTCAATTTATTCATCCTCTTCCACTACAACATAGACTCTTGTGCTTTTATCCTTCTTTCTCTTCCCTTCTCTCTCAAATGTCTTAACTTGAGCTTTCATAGGGCTCAATTTCTTTGCAGGACCAGATGAGAATGCATAGCCCCTTGTAGATCTAGTTCAAGTAGAGGATGTTTCCAGACTAGTAGACTCAGTTCTAGCATGCTCTCCTTCATCTTGTTCTCTTTTCCTCCTAGCTTTTCTCACTACTTCAGCTAGTATCCCCATGCTTTCTGCAAAATCTTTAACGTCCTATTTCACCTTGTAGATTATCATAGGCTTCTTCAATTGTTCATGCACTTGCATATCCTTCTCTTCAAAGGTACCAAACCTTTCTTCTTGTTGATCCCAATGTTTACTCAATAGGTATTGATCATACAACTCCAAAATATGTTCTTCACCTCATATCCATAGGCATTATCCAAACTGTTCTAGGTTCTGCTGCTTCCATCAAGCACTAATCAATGTCAGCCATGAAGCAAATAGTGTCCTTATATTTTTCCACTATAGATGTAGGAATCCTTTCCCTAGCTTTCATTTCACTTTGAAAGCTTTTCAAGTAACCCCAGATAGCAATTTTCCTTTCTTTTTTGTCACCAATTCTATACAAGATGTCTCTGATTTGAACAACTACAAGTTTATCACCTTTCCATTACACTTTACCAACTCCTAAAAATTCATTCATAAAGTAGAAGAATAGACAATACAACAAATTTCCATACTTGAAAGAATTATTCTTATCCTTCTTGATTTTTTCAAGATTCTCAATTAGTTGGCCTTAGAGTAACTCACATAGGTCATATTTTTCATTTTCCTTGACCATCTGATAAGCTGCATAGATTATAGTACCGGATATAGAGTTATCCCAGCTAGAGTGATAGATTTTATATCCGGTAGGGTATGTGCAAGATAATCATGGAAAAAATAGTCCCTTAAGTGGCAAAAAATTTAGAAAAATCAGAGTTAGGAATCTTGACATAAAAATTTGAGTAAGTTATCTTATATTGAAAAAATATGTAAGAAAAGAATCTATAGAAAATTGAATGTAGTTTCTAAACTACTAAGTTTAAAAAAAAAAAAAAAAAATCAATTTGGTGAAAAATTTGAAATTTCAATGCAATAGTACTTAAACTTGAAGTAGTGTCCGCCTAACCACCCTAACCAATAAAATAATAATATTTTTATAAGATTTTAGATATGTAAAGGACTTATGTCCCAATGTGATGCATATTTTTTTGTAATTTTTTCCGTGTAAATAATTAATTGTGAATTTTTATTACAACTTTTAAACATATAAAAATGGTATGTTTGACCACCTTAACTTGGTCAAAACTTCATGAAATTCACATTTTTTCATTTTTAATCCTATAGTATGAAAAACATAGAATATGACATGTTTTGATTCAAAACTGATACTCTTTGAAACCTATAGATGTTTTCAATCAACCTATCAATCGTGACTTTAGTAGTAATTCAAATAGAAAATAAATAATAATTACTTATTAACTTCAAAGTAAAGCATAATGTATATTGGTGGAAATATTAGAATCTCATTTAAAAACCCTTTTCATTTCATGAATTTTGGGTAAAAAAAAGGTTAGCCACATACCGATAATATTGCCACTTTTTGGCCCATCATGATCCTACACACACCCGATAACCATAGAAGAAAACTTTACATCTGATTCAATGATGTCATTAATTGTCATGGCTCTTTTGTCAAAAATTGAACCATTTGCCTTAGTGACTATTTGGATCTTCACTGATTTCAATGTCGGCAACACACCGGTTGAATTCAGACCTGTAACAATCCTTATAGCTTCCTTTGTTATTTGTATACAAATTTAACTAGGAGCTTCCTAACTCTTCAACATTCATCATTTGGTCCCATAGAATTCATCTATCCTTGAGCATTTGAATGTATAAACCATATCAGAAAACATGATGCTCTCACCGATCCATAAAGCATTTCATACTAATGTGTGTCTTTTGTAGTCTATCGGCAAGAGACTAGGATTGTATGACCAATAAAGTTTCATTTGGTAATACACATGGGCAGACACAATTTGGAGTCTCAGTGAAAGAAAGATCTATCGGCAAGACAATATGCATCAAGATAAGTCATATTGAGCCTGTGTATGTCTTACCGATGAAGCACAAAAGTGAAATATGGTGAGATAGGAGCAATCGGAGTAACGTCCTGCAGTGTTCATTTGGTCTTACCAATAAGGCAGGGTGGGTTCCGTCGATGTCATCGGGGTGAGTTCGAGGAAGTCTTGCCGACTTACCATATCGCTATAATGGAGATACATCGGTAGGTGGACTTAGCGATATTCATGGTCTCGCCGATAATGAAATTCATCGGCCAGACTAAAGCCATCGAAGTGAAGTCTCGTAGCATCATTTGGTCTTGCTGACAAAATAGAGGAGGATTTTTTTGTTGTTATCGATATGAAGTCATGAATTTCGCCGATTCCCTATGTCACACCAATAGGATTGCATTGGTAGAAGACTTGGCAATACATTTTGTTTATCAACAAGACAGGCTTTATCAGTGAGAGTCACAATGATACTCAAGACTAAAGGCATAGAACGTCGAGGAGACTCAAGACGTCGGTGTGATTGCATGACACCATAGCGACATATGATCTATAGGCTATCGGTGAGACTCGGAACATTGATGAGACTGTGGGACACCAAAACAATATATAATATGTGGTAGTCGGAGAGACTCACATCAGTGGAACTACAAGATGTCTCCATGGTGTCTGATGAATGTTTGAAAAAGCCCCAAATACAATAGATCACCAAGATTTGAATACAAAAGGATGCGTCCTTTCGAATACTGATGTATAAATGTTCATTTTTTATTGTGGAAAAAGATATAAGAGCATAGATAGAATAAAATATAGTAGGATACATAATGTTTACAATTTTGAGACTATGATGCATGTTTGAAACAATGGAGATTTCAATTGAATTCATTTGATGTGGTGACATTTTTCTGGTATCAATTGTTTGTTGTGTTAATTGAAAGTATTGCTGAAGTTGTCTCCAAGGTTGATGTTTTCTAATTGTTTAAACTGATATATCAAGGATATATTTCAGTTTATCAGTGCACATTTGTTGTATCTATGTGGTTTGATTAATTGGTTCTTTCAAGGAAAGATTAAATCCTTTTGTTCAATCATAGTAATTAGGGAATCTCATTTAGATCATTAAGAAGAACTTAGTAGTCACATATTTGCATGTTTATACTAGTTATAAACTTAAAATTGTATGCCAAACAATTTGAGTATCTTACAGAAAGAAGTTATTCATTTCATATTTTCATTTGACTCCGTACACCCAATAAGGCACTAGTGTCTACCATTCCACTATTTAGTTTCAATCATTTTTTCATATGAACACATTAGATTTTAGCCTTGATATTGTTTATACAATTTGTACCAAAATAAAACTCATTTATCCACTCCTATTTGCCAGTATGGGTAAATTGCTTTAGGAAATGAACAAGGGTCAAGTCTACATTATTCAAATAGGTATACCTACCTAGGTCTAGCAACACCTAAAGAGAAGAAGGTTCAAATCATTTGTCTTTGTCTGTTACCCTGAAACGTTGTGAGAGCTTGGCAACCTCTCATGGTTCAAACTTGCATTTTTAAGAGCTAACATGTCAGATTAGGGTTTGATTGCAAAATCACCTTCAGACTTGAATCTTTTCCACAGTTCACTTGCAGAGCTCTACAAACTTCTTCTCAAAATGCAATGTGAGAAATGAAGAATAGACGTAACCTTTTATCATTCATACACCTAACCTTTTTATCGCAATAAATGTTTTTTCTTGGGTCATCCAGATATCCCATTTTCATAGACTGTGAAAGAAAATTCTTTTGCAGACCTCTAATATTGCATAAGTTTCCTCCACAAGAGATCCCAAATAACTATACATCATCAGTGCAATTGTTGCAATTTTCCACATTTCGTTACCAACTACCAGCAAGTGGTTAAAATATTTTTTTGAGAACTCCCCCTATGCCAAAGGCCTTAAACTAATTCCCAGAGGAATTTACAATGCTAGATTTTGGTGTTGAACCATTTCCTACATCTGAAACACTCTTCTTCACCCATATCTTCTTCATTTGATTCCTGATCTCATTTGCAATAACTTTTCCTTTTCCCTTATCATCCTTCTGTATATTTTTCCTTTGGTTTACTAGACCCTTCCTGCTTCTATAGAATCTAGCAATGTGACTGGATTTGTTGCAATTGTAGCACACCACATTTCTTTGTCCATACTAGTGATTCCATTGATTTTCTGTTGATTTGAACTGGTTAGCAATATGGCCAAATCTATTGCACGAATAAAATCTAACATATCTATTGAAAATTTTGTTTGACATATTTTTACATTCAACTAACTTATGACCAAAATTATTGTAATTGTAACACTGACCTGAGAATGATGGACCACTTGGATTCATTATGCTTCTACATTGAGTAGCCATATGACCAAAATTATTGTAAACAAAACAATATCCATTGTTTTGAGAATTGGGTTGTCTTACCGGATACCTTCCAGCTTTGTTCATTTGATTTCCTTGCCTGAAATTCCTTTGACCAGATCAAGAGCTTTCTCCTTTCTCATATCCAAGACCTCACTTGTCACTTCCAGTCCTTTAACTTTGAACCAATTCATCAAGCTTAGCTGAGCTAATCTTGAGCTTCTCCTTGTATTCACTTACAGTACCAATTTCAGCTCTAAGGGTAATAATTTATCTTTCAAGCTCTTCTTCATTATTTATGGATTGTTCAAATTCAAGTTCCAAAAAATTGAATCCATTAGTAATTCGGCTTGCATTCTTCAAATTTTTCTTTCAAGGACTGAGCAAGATTCTCTTCATTCTTCTTTCTGTCTTCAATCTCCTTGGTCATCCTCATCACAATAGATTTCATCTCATGCTTTAGGACAACATTATCTCTGGTAAAATTTTCACATTCTTTTGTTTTTTTTCTTTCAGGGCTTGACTTAGGTGATCATCTTCCATGCTTTTACTTTCTTTCTAATTGATCTGATCATAGAGTTCCTTTCTCTTTTCTCTAGACTTATTAATTTGATCTTTCAATGATTGAATGAATTTCTCAGCATTTATGACACTTTTTTGTAATTCCTAAACTTCATATTTGGACTAATCAAGATCATCTAGTGCCACTAAAAGTTGTTGTTGAAGACTGCCAGAATCCATTGAGTCAATTTCCCAGATCTTCCCCAAGCTATTAAACTTCTTCTGAGGAACTAGGATCTAATACCAATTGTTGGAATCAAGGAAGACTGAGAGGGTGGGGTGAATTAGTGTTCTGCAAAACTTAACTTTATTATCCTAATCTTTAAACTAATTACATCATTGAACCGAAACAAAGATGCAAGAACACAAACTAATAAACCACAACACCATAACACAAGGATTTTTACGTGGCAACCCTGTTAGGGGAAAAACCACAGTGGAAGGCCAATCCACAATATGAGTATACTCAAAATAAGTGTTTACATATGGGAATGCACATGCATTCAGGAACACTACCTAGAGCTCACTGCTTAAATACAATAGGCCTACTGCCCAAAAGAAGACTCACTATTTTGCAATCATAAATAAATAATCCGGAGTGGATGAACTATGAAATTAGCATCTGTTAATGCCTGAGTATAGTTCTGGTTAAGTACATCGATCACATTCTTCATACTTTGTCTGATTCTGCTCTTCTACTCTTGAAACTCTGTTTGCTTAAAGTCGGATCACCAATCTCTATTCTGCACAAGTAAAACTATGCACAATCAATCTATATTCCTTCTAACTTTTGTATCTCATTGCAACACATATCAAAATGATATGAGAAATTTATTATATATATATCTGCAACTAGAGATTAAATCAAATACATGTTAGCTTTTACAAAATATAAAACATGTACCAACTGTCAGCTCAATCCATAAACAATTATTAATGCACACCAACCAAAGTCGGCCAAAACATAGTGAGGACCCAAAAAAAATCCTCAAACATGAAAAACCTTAAACAATTATTCCATGAAGATCCACAACATGCTACATTCATTTAGTTGGCCTTTCTGCACTATTAGACTAAAAATAAATCAACCGGATCTTCTAACTTTCACACCAATCAATACAAGGCTCTAAGATTCAAAGATAAGATAGATCATACATCAAATGTCCTTCCCTGAGATCCACAACTCAAAATGGTAATAGAGAATTACATATGAATTGATATACACAATTTTGTCAGATGCTTTGTTCTAGCTTTGACAGTTAACACAACTTTGATTTGACTTCCAGTACAAGCAAACACTAATGTGTGGATCGGATAACTAACTAGGGTTTCCATCAATGACAACAAAAAATGACTTTTTCAGTGTCTCTTGCCAATAAAGGTGACTGCAACTTCATGAAATCTCTATGAAACCAGTCATTGAATGAGCTAATAGGCTCATTGACTTCCCTTCTAATGGACATGAACTACTGATATAACTCTGTGGGGCTGACAAGAAGTTTGAACTTCTCCAAAAAGGTTTTCTTCATTTGATCCCAAGAAGTAATGGATTTGGTTGGCAGATGGATGTACCAATAGAATGCCTCATCCCCTAATGAGTAAGGGAAGATCCTACAAGCTCCATGTCTTCATGTTTGATCTGCATATCCTTCAATGTTGTTTGGAAGATCTTGATGTGTTCTTTTGTTGTCCTTTGCAGATCACATGGATGGAACTTGTTGCAGAAGCTTTCTGGATTCTTTGGCATGCCATGGTAGTCATTGAAGGACAATGGGGATGGGTTATTACCCAGCCAAGCCATTGTGGGATGTAGAGGCTGAAATTATTGTGCTATAGTAAATTGGGGTTGAAGTGGGGTAGCAGCTGGGGCAACACCTTGGAAGTGAAGTACAAGGGCAAGGAAAACACCTTAGCTATGGGAAGTGAAGGGTGAAAATGTTGTTTGCAACGAAAAGGAGGATGGAAGTGTTGTCAGGAGTCAAGGGGAGGAAGGATATGGATGGATGGATGGAGATGGAGGGGATGGATATCGAGTGGATGGGGTTGAAGCTGATTCTTCCCCTTTCTTGGCTCTCTTAGCCTTAGTAGGGATCTTTAGCTCTTGAAATTATCCCTTGTTAGGTGTGGATCTAAGCACTCTATGAAACCTTTAAGCAGAGAAGGACCCAATTCGATCTAGCTTAGATGGGCCTTCCTTCAAGTGCCATTTCTATTGATGGTTGTTTTTGCACTTTCTTAACACAAAAAACACACAAGTATGCTATTTGAAAGGTGGTTTGTGCAACGAAGTTTTAGAAATCACCCCAAGGTCTCTCGGATGACAGGTCATGAAATGCTTGGAATAGTTCAATGGTTGATGTGATTTGCTGGTAATCACAAAAGGAATTTATGGTTATTAAGCATGGAGGGAATTGGGTCTACAGAAGGAGTTTTGTAAATTTTGGAAATGAAGGAAAACTACCAAAAGTTCAGGACAACAAACCAAAACTCCTTACCATCAGATTTGGCTTTGTTGTGATACTAGAACTTTGTCTTAACTTCATATTTTAAAGAAAAGTCAAAAGGGAAAAAATGTTAGAAGTTTCCTAGACCTACAACTAATGTTGAATAGTAACAATGGAGGATGCTACAATGGATAGACTTCCTAAAACTGAGTTTCACTTAACCAAGGACAACCTACAGTCTCATGAAACTAGTGCAATATTCTAAGGTTTGTAGATTTTCAAACCAATCATTCACTCACTAATAAAGAATGAATAATAGTTGAAATTAAGTGCAACAATATGAACAATGCTCAGACTAACTTTACACAACAAATTATCATCAATAAACAAAAAAAAGTATGAGTTTGGAAGACATCAAACACAACAACATACATCTACCATTAAAGCACAACATAAACTACTAACAATTGAAAGTAACTTAAAACTTAGAACAACAAAGCTAAGATCTAATATTTGGAGATTGAATCATGCACACATGGAGAAGAAAACACAGAAACCATTAAAATAATGATTTTTTCATTAATTTTCTGCAACAGGCCTTTACACAACAACTCATCTCTCTCTTTGAAAATGAGAGGATTCCCCTATTTATAGTTTTCCAAAATGAAAATGAATGGACAAGATTCATTTACATTGTGTGGCTCAAATTCATTTTATATTATGGTTTCACCTACCCCCAAATATATGACAATATAAAATAGACATTTTGTCTTTTCCCTATTTTGTCATTTAGTTTCCTTTACACTGTAGCTACTTTTTCCTTTAGCTACTTCCAAATTTATAACTATATTGTCAAATACTCATTATCTATAACTAGATTTCTAGCATTCTTTTGGAGAGTAGCATCCTTCACAAACTTCCTGATCATAGCCTGGAGCTCTTCCCATTCCATGAGGTAAGATTAGAGGATTTGAAAGGTTATCTTCTTGAATCTCTCGATGACCTGCTCCTAGTGCTTGGTGCATTTGGGCGTAGCCTTGATAACCTACTTAGACTGAGTGAAGGCCCTTGTAGCAAAGTCCATGAGATCTGGTGATAGTGTTTCTGTAGCTCCTTACTCCATCTTCTTATAAAAGAATGGCTTGATTTTCTCTGGATTTAATTCTAGAGTGGGCATCTCAAGCGTAAATGTTCTCATTCTCTTTCTTCTTTTTGGTGACTGCCCCTTGATCATCTTCCTAGAGTACACCTTGTGTTTTGGCTTGCGCTCAGGTGTGTCCTTCCTTTTCTTAGATCTCATTACCAATGGGTGCTTGGGAGCCTCGTATGATGAACCACCAACTATGCCACTATTGGTTATACTTTCAAGATAATCCTCGAGCTTTCCGTATGTCAACTCTATACCGCGCCCTTTGAGTTGAGTTATCTGTGCATCTACCCACTACCTTGTTCTATGTTCAATGGTCCAAGTGAGAATGTCGAGGTTAGTGAACTCCTCTTTATTCCAATCTATAAGTAGTAGAGGCATCCCAGCCATGACATGGTATTTATCATCCACAAGGTTGTCTTCTTCAACTATATGATCAAGCAGTAAAGGGTGATCCCACAAAGCTGGTTTACAATTTTTGGGAGATTTTGATTTTTGCTAAAATCACATTTTTAGAAAACATAATGATTTAAGAATTAAAAATTTACACTTAAAGCATTCCAATTGAAGAGGGTTTGATCAAACTACCTTATATCAAACCCCCTTGGGTAGAACCTCACTAGTTTTAAACCATACCTATAACATATTCTTCTTTACACCTATCAAAATACTAATAAAAAACCACTTTTGATTTACCTTTTGGGGGATCAAATGAATTCATTTAAAATTTATTTTTTGTAACTATGTAGTCCTTATTATAAGCTTACCAAAAATTATAATTTTAAATAAATATGATTTACTTATTATATTTATCTTTTATTTCTTGTGAATGTAGGTTTTTCACCGAAAATCAAGCTCTTTGTTCTGCACATGTGGAAAAATAGAAGATTATAATTTTTTTTTGAAAAATATGAGTGCACTAGATATTGAATTCCTCGATCCAAAAAAATTGAATTTTGATAATGCAAAACAATTTATGTGTTAAGGTATCTATGTCCGAATTGTAATTTGTTTGACTTGAAACTTGATTAAGGAAAAAATATTTGATAAAACACTATGAAACCAATTGGAAGCACTAGATATCATAGTTACAAATCTAAATTTGAAAAAAATAGAATTTTATCCTTCACAGAAAAAAAAAAATTATGTGTTATACGGTGAGTGTCACTCCTTAAAAATGATGTTTAGTGAAAAAAACTAGTTTTCAAAGGAGATAAAAAAAAGAAGTGCAATATGATTCCAAATTTTTTAAAAAAATATATTTAGAATCTATAGAAAAAATCTCACAAATCACTAGTTTGCATCATCCTCAAATTCCTCACAGTTTAGCTGCTATAGGCGCCTGAAAGTGAAGATTTAGTTAGAAAAAATTAGTTCAGTGTCCAGTTTGGCTAAAAATTGTAAACCAGTATTGTAGGATAACCCTAGAAATAGATTGATAGACTTCACAAATTGAGTGGTTATCCTTATATAGTGTCACATATGCATTTATTTGTTGTCATTGTAGTTTTCATAGAAGTCCTCAATGTGAGGTTGGTGGGCATATTGTTTCCCATCCATTTCTTCAATTTTCTATGAGGGTTCACTCTTCCTCTTTCCGTGTGGAGGTCCAAGTTATACTCTACCAATTCCTTTTCTGAATACTCGACACACTAGATAGCGGGATAGGAAAAAATTCCTTTTGCAAACGTTAGGGTATATGGAATCCCAACTTAGTGCTTATCACTCAAAAATGTATGGGAAGTTTGCAGCTGTCATGAAACCTCCAACAAGATGATTTGGTCATTAGGGTAGAATGGTAGCTGGTAGGGTTTTCTTGAAAACCCTTGTGCTCTAACGTAGGTAAAATTTGGTAACTAAATGAAAAGATACCCAAATCTCTTTATGAAATCCTTTAAGTTGTGTGATGCCCTTCTCTTAGAATCTCCTCCCAAGAGTTTGATTATGTTCCTAATGAAGGCATCATTTACTCTTGTGTAATATCTTTTAAATTTTTGTATTGCAACTAGGGATAACAATCAAAGACTTTGAGCTCTCCCTTCTTTGTCCCCAATGTTCTAGCATAGAAGAGTCCTTTGTACAAGAATTTCTCTACAAGGAGATAGACTAGATATGATGTCATGTAGAACTTGGAGGTTTTCTTCAAGACCATGAGCTAGTTATGCAAGTTATCACTGATCATCTTTTCCTAGTGGAATTTGGCCTCACCTAGAATGATTTCCTCTACAAAGTAGAACATCCATTCTTTGAAGAAAGTAGCAGTTGGAAGGCCCATAACTCTACTAAGGAGAGTAACCAGATTGTGGTACTCCTTAAAGAAATCACTTCTAAATAGCTTTTGGGGTACCTTGTTGGCATTACCCCTCTTGGTCTTTAACCAATGTTGATTGATCATTCTTTTGTTTGGGAGAGGGTCTTTTTTCCACATGTTTTCTACAAATTCCTTCTTTATCCACTCCCTCTTATCAAATCTTGGGATCCCAAATGTCCTACCAATAGATTTGGTAGACAAGTCTGCTAGTACTCTTCCATCTTTATCAATGATTTTCCTATTGGATTGGTAGCACTCTCGGTAGGCCATGACCAATTTTGGAGCAACCAAGGCAGGAGGGAAGCTAGCTACTTTTGCAAGCCCACTTGATTTGATCCTTCAAGCATCTTCTATGGTAGGGTTGACCTTCACTCTCTACTTGAACTCATCAATATTTATGTGTCTGAGGTCTCTATTTAAGAATGTGTCCCAGGTGGAGGCGAGCTTGGAGGTGCACTTCACCCCATGGAACTGATACTTCATTTATTTCTTTTATTCCTCTCCCCTTAGTGTTCTTGTAGGATTCTTTCCTTTTTCAGTCTTTCCTATGGGCTTTCCTGATGATCCCTCAGCAGGTTCCATAAATCCTACACACATAGAGTGCAGTAAGTGTTTTCACATATAAAGAGGTAAACATCAGTTAAATCCTACAAATCCAATGTTAGATCCATTCATACATCATCAAAAGACCATAAAATTCATCATTGTTTTCTTTTCGGGACCTATTTGGATCATTTGTACAAATTCAAGCTAGGGATGTGGGTTTCCTCTAGGTGGAATGGTGCAGTCATGGTAGGAGGGTCCTCAAAGGAGAACAATCCAGACTATGTAGCAAGAGTAACACAACAAAAGCAACACAAAATATGGAGGCAAATGCAGATTCAAAAAATCTCATTAACAAAAATCTCAAATACATTCAACTGACAACATCTGGGCTTATAGATTCAGCTCACAAGCCTAATAAAACATGCTCAAAATACAACATTCCCATATGCTCCTATATGCGAGAAAAATATTACATATCAAATCTATATTATTCTACCAATCTAATTCTACTATTCTAATGATGTATTAAAATATTTATATCACATCCATAGGTCTAGAAACATCTGTGTCGGCCAGAGATCATTACAATCTCCAATGAAAGAAAATGTGACATGTGCATGAATAGGTTGGCCTCCAATTTGAATTACTCTTCAAAAGGTGCATAGGATGAAGTGTGGATCTATAATTAAGGTCAGGAACACTCCACAAAATATTTAAAATCACATCGTTAAGATCTGCAAGTTACGAGAAAGATCCACAATGATCAAACTAGCTGAAAAGTTTGAAATTAGTCTAGTGTTGGTTCAAGAAACTGCCACTAAATCTAGAAGCAATAACTTACTAGAAAAATATCCAATCGCACTCAAATCTTGAAATAAGGAAAATGAACATCTCCACAATGTAAAAAAAATATCCACAGGGTTTGGTGAGTAAATATGATGAATCCACCAACATGAACTGAATAAGAACAAAACTGAAAGAAAATATTTTTTTGGTTGATGCAAGGTTGCCAAGAACCAAGGATGCTCCTGCATCATACATCTAGGGTTGATTCAAAAGTAAGTCCCTCACTTTGATAGGGCTAAAGGAAAACCAAGGGTTTCTACCTTAGCCTGAGAAATCCAAGAAGAATCCTCCACTGGTTTATGTTTCCACTTCACAAGATATTCTTTGTACTGCCTTCCATGAGTTTTCCTCCTATCTCTGATATCTAGAATCTCTTCAATCTCATCTGACTTCTTTTTAGGAAACTGATTCTCTAGTTTTTCTTCACTATCTTCAATGAATTTTGCTTCATGGTACTGATGTAGATCTGCAATGTTGAATATAGGTGATATACCCATGCCATCTGGTAACTCCACTTCATATGCATTCCCTTAATCAAACTTCTTCAAGATATTACAAGGTCCAAACTTCCTCATTTTTAGCTTATTGTATGTGCTAACTAGAAATATTTATTTCCTCAAATACACCATCACTTCATCTCCAACTTTGAACTCCTTATGTCTCCTCTTTTCATCTGCTCTCTCCTTATACATCTAGTTCATATCTTCCAATTGTTGTTTCACTCGAGTATGCACTTTCTTCATGTGTTCTGCCAATTCCTCTACTTCTACACTCCTTTTATCTTCCATACTGATGTCTCTCAACTTTGATATACCTCTAGGATGAACTCCAGTAACAATCTCAAAAGGTGTCTTTCCTGTACTCCTGTTTACTGAATTATTGTAAGCAAACTCTTCTTGTGCAAGGACTAGATCCCAACTTCTAGTCTTCTCTCCTACCAAACATCTCAGAAAATTCCCCAAACTCCTATTTACTACCTCCATCTTTCCATCAGTCTATGGGTAAAATTAGAACTAAACTTCAAATTTTTCTTTAGCTTCTTCCAAAGTGTTCTCCAAAAATAACCAATAAACTTTACATCTATGTTTGAAACAATACTCCTAGGTAATCCATGCAATTTGACTACTTCCTTGAAAAACCAATCTACTACATGTATTGCATTTTTTGTCTTCTTACAAGGTATGAAATGTTCCATCTTAGAAAATATATCCACTACCACAAATACAAAATCATTACCTCTTTATGTCTTCGGAAAACCAAGTATGAAATCCATACTGATATCCTCCCAAGGTCTCTTTGGAACTGTCAAAGGCTTATACAATCCAACATTCTGACTACTTCCTTTGCAACTTGGAAAAATCTACAACTTTGTACAAATATCCTAACATCCTTAAGAATCTATGGCCAAAAGTAATTCTCACTTACCAATGCTACTGTCTTATCAATTCCAAAGTGTCCTAACAATCCTCCACTATGTTTCTCCTTCACCAAGTTATCCCTAAATTGAACTATGTGGTATACACAGTTGATATTCTCTCAACAACATATCCTCTTGAATGAAATAATCCAACTACTAACTCCTATCCTTCAAAACTAGTTCTTTACAAGCTCTCCAAGGTTTTGCAAAATTTGAGTCTTCCTCATACAAGTTCTTCAATTATTCAAACCCTAATACCTCCACTCTCATCTTTTCCAGTAAATTCCCTCTCCTACTCAAAGTATCAACAACTCTATTTGAATTTACACTCCTATGGTTCAAAACAAAAGTATAACTCTTCAATAATTCCACCCATCTCACGTGTCTTTGGTTCAACTCACCCTGACTGTTCAAATATTGCAATTCTTGATGATTTGTATACAACACAAAATCCTTAGGAAACAAGTAATGTATCCACTTCTTTAAGGCTTGAACTATGGCATAAAAATCTTGATCATACACTGAATATCTTCTCCTAGCATCATTCAATTTTTCACTTAAATAAGCTAGAGGTATCCCTTCTTGACTCAATACTGCTCCAATTGCATTTCCACTTGCATCACAGTCCACTTGAAATACCTTATAAAAATATGGTAAAGCCAACACAGGCTGCCTAGTCACCTTTTTCTTCAACAACTCAAAACTTCATTCTACTCTAGCCGTCCACCTAAAATCCTTCTTATCTCCTCTCATTGTTTCAGTCATAGGATTACAAATAGAACTAAAATTCCTAATGAACTTTCGGTAGAAATTAGCCAATCCATGAAATGGTCTTACCTCTTCAATGCTTTTAGGTGTAGGCCACTCAACAATTTATCTTACCTTCTCAGGGTCCATCTTCAATCCATCCAAAAATATCACAAATCCTAGATATACCAATTCTTCCTTCATGAAACTACACTTAATGTTTATCAACTACTGCTCTTCTCTCAACCTCTACAAAACTTGTTTTATATGCAACAAATGTTCTTCTCTAGTCTTACTTAAAATCAAGTTGTCATCCAAATACACAATCACAAACTTACCCAAGAATTTATTCAATACGTCATTCATCATCCTCATGAAAGTACTCGATGCATTTTTTAGTCCAAAAGGAATCACCAACCACTCATACAATCCTTCATTTCTCTTGAATGTTGTTTTCCACTCATCCCCTTCTCTGATTCTGATATGATGATATCCACTCTTCAAATCTATCTTTGTAAAGTATTTAGCTCCACTCAAGCAATCCATAATGTCATCCATCTGGGGCAAAGGAAATATATACTTCATCATGATCTTGTTTATGGCACTAGAATCTATACACATTCTTCATTCTCCATCCCTCTTAGGCGCTAGCATAGTAGGTACTACACAAGGACTTAAGCTTTATCTGATCAAACCCTTCTTCAAAAATTCTTGCACTTGTCTATTCAACTCTTCATTTTCTATAAGTGTCATCTGGTGTGCTACTTTATTAGAAATAGTAGCTCTAGGAATCAGATCCATGCAATGATTAATACTCCTAACAGGTGGAAATGCATTAGGAACATTATGTGAAATGATATCTTCATACTATGTCAACATCTCCTTTATCTCATCTGGTTGCTCTTCTACATGCTTCAAGTCTTCATCTTTCTTAGGCACCAAGGCATAACACATGCTCTCATGTCTCAATCTATCCAAAAATCTCCTTCCATCAACCAAGAAAATTCTAGCATTTGTACAGATCTCAGCTTTAGGAACATCCTCCAATGTCAATAAAGTTTGCTTCATCCCATTAGCAACAATGGTATATATGTTCTTCTTTCCATCATGAATATTTTGTCTATTGTACTACCAAGGCTTTCCCAACAAAACATGGCATACATCCATAGGCATGATATCATACAAAACTTCATCATGAAAGTTTCCTATCTTCAATTTCACCAAACATTGTTCACTTACCAATAGATTATTCTCATCTTGAATCCAAGCTATCTGATAGGGCTTTGGGTGTTTCAATCTTTCCAACTTCAAATTAGTCACCATCTCTTAAGAAACCAATTTCTCAAAACTTCCACTGTCAACAATCACTTTGCAACATTTACTAGCTACCTTACTTCTAGTTCAAAACAAATTATTTCTTTGCAATGGCTCCTTTTCCAACTCGCTTTGACATAATACTCTTTTATTGACCAACATTTCTTCTTCTTCCAGTTGATTAGATGATCCAACATGATCCTCCTCAACAAAGGTTTTTTTTCTATTGTTCTTAGTCTTTCTGCTTGTCTCTCCTTGATTACATTCAAATGCTCCATGTCGTTCTCCACCACACTTATAACAAGTTCCCTTGAATATTCTTTTCTCATGTCCTCTATCATCTCTTTTATAACCTTCATTCTAGTAACCACCATATCCTCCTCTTCGATAAGAGTTTCCATCATCTCTAAGATATGAATTCTCATTCTTACTGACTTCCTTATCTTTTTTCTGATCTAGAAAATATCCTCTTCCTCCTCTAGTAAAATTTATTCCTCTTTGAAATCTTCCACCTCGTCCTCTTTGTCTTTTCTCATGTCTTTTTTTCAACTTCTCTTCTTCCTTTAGGGCACATTGATATTCTTCCTCCACACTCTACAAATTAATCAAACTGATCTCATCCTGTATAGATGACCTCAAACCATTCACATATCTAGCTACTTGCTCAATATCATCCTCTGAATGTCTAGATCTAATATTCAACTTGTATAAATCCTCAGTATACTCTATCACACTTGATTCTTTCTGCTTCATATTTTTCAACTTCTTGAACAAACCGATCTGATAATTTGCAGGCATAAACTTTGTCTTCAACTTATTCACCATTTGATCCCATGATTTGATCTTCTCCTTTCCTCTTCTTTTCCTATCTATCTACAAATTTTCCCACCAAAGGGATGCATGTCATCTCAACTTTGTACAAGGAAAATTCAATTTCTTATCTTTAGTGGTACCTTCAAAATAAAAATACTTTTCCATCTCTGTTATCTAATTTAACAATTCATCTGAATCCAACTTACCATTATAATCCAGTGGATTGAAATGTGGTTTGGTATTCACTTTAGTTCTTGTTCTTATGAATCTCTCTTCCCCCTGATCAAGGCCAAGTTGATCTTCTCTTCCCCTTTCTTCCTGTACTTCTACCTCTTCATCACTCACATCATCAACTGGTTGACCTCTCCTCTGGTTTGTTTCAACTACATCCAATATGGAAACAATTCATCTTAACATCTCCATCATAGTTGGGTCTGCATTTCCACGTGCTCCATTTCCTCTACCATTTCTTCTTCCTGCCATCTTTAGACAAGTCCTTTGCAGCTGCAGGTTAGATCCTCAATCTTCCACCCTGCAGCAAATCTTCAACATGACTCCATGAAATCTGGTGATCTCACAAGGAATGAATCTCGCTTAGATACCAATCTGGCGCAATCATGGTAGGAGGGTCCTAAAAGGAGAACAATATGAACCATGAAACAAGAGTAACACAGCATAAGTTACACAAAATATGGAGGAAAATTTAGATTCAAATATTCTCATTAACAGAAATCTCAATTACATTCGACCGACATCATTTGAGCTTACAGATTTGGCTCATAGGCTTGATAAAACATGCTCAAAATACAACATTCCCATATGCTCCTATATTCAAGAAAGTTATTACATATTAAATCTATATTATTCTGACAATTTTATTCTACTATTCTAATGATCTATTACAAAATTTATATCACATCTGTAGGTTTAGAAACATCTGTGTCAGTCAAAGATTGTTACAATCTCCAATGACAGAAAATGTAATGTGTGCATGAATAGGTTAGACTCTAATTTGAATCACTCTTCAACGGGTGCATAGGATGAAGTGTGGACCTATAATTAAGGTCGGGGAAACTCCATAGAATATTGAAAATCACACTATTACAATTTGCAAGTTACGGGAAAGATCCACAATGATCAAACTAGCCGAAAAGTTTGAAATTACTCTAGTGTCGGTTCAAGAAACTGCCACTAAATCTAGAAGCATTAAATTTCTAGAAAAAGATCCAATCATGCTCAAATCTTGGAATAAGGAAAATGAACATGTCAATGATGTAAACAAAGATTCACGGGGTCTAGTTAGCAAATATGATGAATCCACTAACTTGAACTGAACAATAATAGAACAAGAACAAAATTGAAAGAAAATGTTTTTTTGGTTGATGCAAGATTGCCAAGAACCAAGGATGCTCTTGCATCATGGAAGTCTTTTGGAGTAGCTAGGAGTAGGATAGTGTTGGGGCAACAAAGATCTGTAGACAGTCACCCATAGGAATATTTTCATCTTGTTTGTATGATAAGCAAATTCCTCATGAAATTATTAAACACATGGGAAATGTGTGGTGAGGTGCTTGAAGTTGTTAGGGAAAAATTTGATACTCTTGTAGGTTTGGAGGATATGGGCACGATGGGGTGGAAATTCCTTAAATTTTGGCCATAAAGTAGTGGTGCTTTGTATATGACAACTTGCATGCATAGTTCCACATAGCAGAACTTGTGGAACCCTCAGACGTCATGAGTTGTGCCTATCTTCAATTTCGGTTTGGGAGTGTGGGGATTAATTTTTGGGCCACCTCTAAGTCTTTGTTGTAAGGAACGACCATGAGGGGATGGAGGTCCGTAGGTAGAAGCCCACATAGCTAGGCCCACAAATGAAACCTAGACTTAGGTTTTCATGCAACAACCTTTAGAACTTGGTGAAAGGGAAAACCTTCTTGCAAGGTCTGCAATGCGGGAGGATGTGAGAATTCAACCATTGAATGTCAGTAGTGAAGGGCCACCCACATGTGCCCACCCACATAGGTATGCCCGCCTGAATATTTTATACTTGGTTGATTTTTTAACAAGTGTTGGGTCCAATTAACCTATGACAATAGAGCAGGCAGAGTCCACACTATGGGAAGGTGTTAGGGATCAACCATGCTTCAAAGATGATAGGATGGGGGTTTCCCATAGGTGGAATCCTACAAAGGGTTTCCTGCAAGGGATCACACACTTAGCCATTTTCTTCAAGATCTTCAAAGTGTTGAAAAGGATTTTGGGGGCAACAGGGTGGGCCACAGTGGATTCTTCAACGTCCAGTGAATTACAATGACAAAACAGGATTCTACATAGGCACAATTTCATTATTTGTGGCTGACACTTGGAATTTTGAATGTTGGGGGAAATTTGCAAGTGGAGGGTCAAATATTGTAGAGGGTTTGGCGAGATCACTAGGGAAAAAAAAGGTTTGATCTTGGAAAATTTTAACATTTACTGACCCTAATTTGGTAAGAAATTTTTTTCTCATGAGGTTTAAATGTGAACTATCTGGATTCTAGGAGAAATCAAAAGAACCTGGCTCAAATTTGTTATAGGATTTCGTGTAGGTGGGAGCTTCATCTTCTCCTCTCAAAAAATTCAAATCGCAAGGTGAAAATGACATGTTGGGTGCTTCTATTTATAGGGAAATTAGTCACTAATACATGCATTAAATTTTAGGTATGGTGGCAAGTCAGTTTTGGGGTGCAAAAACCTAAGTGGATGTGGCCATTTAGTCAAGACTCTAGCAGAAAAAGTGGATGCAGGATCCACCATGCAAAAATATGCCTAACGTTGGTTGTTGGATAGTGTCAAAAGGATAGTGACATTCTGTAAGAGGAGACCTGCAAATCCAGGTTCGCGAGGCCAGATGGACGTGGCATCGAAAGGCTAAGGGAAACCCACAAGCTCAGACCTACAAAGGAAAAAGACTTAGAAAAATTTTGGAAGGTGATTTTGGTCAATGAGGATTTGGTTACTTCATTGCATGTGACCATTTTAAGCTCAAAATTAGGGTATGCAAAATGAGCAAAAAGAGAAAGTGACCTAGTGAAAATGAGAACCGAAAGAGGGGGTCCCCAGGCTGAATGAGGCATGTGTGTTGTAGGAATGACACCTACCTTAGTTTTCATCATCATCTCCCCACCCAAATTTGTTTCCCTTTCATTCTTCATATCATTTGGAATTTTCATCAACCTTAATATTTTCTAAAAACTAGCATCCTTTTTCCCATCACCTCACCCTAATCCATCCTCTCCATCTCAATTCCTAACCATATTAATCATCCCAACCTAATCAACCATAATCATTGTCAATCATCACTCCATCTACATCCTTAAAAATAATTTTTTATCAAAATTAAGATATATATTCTTATACATCCAACTCTAACTTAATTTTTTCTTAAGAAATTTACTATCTTAAGTAGCACTTTTAGTTAGTCCATCATTTTAGACTATTTATCTTAAGAATTTGGCTCCCTCAAGTATTTCAAAAAATATTTATATAATATTGCTTAGGATCTTTCCTATCTTAAGTAAGCAAGGATACATCCCAAAAATCACATTTTATCTGAAGGATCTATATTTTTATCCTTGATACAAGTTTGATTTGGTATCCGTTAACCATCCACATCTATTAATCAAACCTCATATTTTATCCTTTTGTCAATCCTTCATCATCCAAACCATAACATTATCTTAATCAAACTCCTAATACCAAGTCATTCTCACCCTCCTATCCTCAAACCTATCTATTAATATCCTAAAAACATCCCTCTAAAAGAGTCCTCCTTTTTGTATTTCAATCACTTCTAAGCACAAGCTAAAATGAAATTGAATTTTCAAGAGAATGTTACCATTGAAGATCTCACAAACCAATCTACATATCCTCATGATGAAGATGTGTGTGTGGACCAACTCGATCATTCTCTTATGTCGCAAGCCTTTTCTCAAGACTGTTATAATCAATAAATGATACCAAAAATATATGAACTTGAAAGGACACCATTTTACTAGACCTCTTGTCGAAAGGGGAAAAATTTCCCTAAAACTTTGATATCTCACAAATTAGGAGGCATGCGCCTTCTAACATCCCATCATCCTCCAACCATCCCTTGAATAAAATTTGGGGTTCCGAACCCAATCTTAATCATCCTCTCCACACATCTACTCTTTTATCCACATCCCATCCAACATCTATTCCCATCGTACAACATTTCTTCTTAGTTAAGACTTAATTTTCCCTCCAATAACACATTTTTATCTACCAATCTTACCATGCATACTCAACCCCTAACAACTTCAACCATTGATAACTTCATCCAACTACAAGTAACCCATGTATATACACACCTAGATACTAATAAACACAACCTAAGAACCTCCCAACCCCAAATACTTCCAATTCCAATCATCCCTCAACACCCCTTTATTAAACCCAAAATCATTTCCACCACACAAAACCTCCCTCATCCAACAACACTGATCTCACCTAAGAACTACAAAGCATGAAGAATATGATATAGGGTCTTGAAATGGTCTAGCCTAAAAATACTCATACATTTTAGGATATATGTCCTTATCCTTTCAATAGGTCTATATTATCCATCCCCTTCTATAAGATATATGAAGTTCCCAAAATTGATAAAGATAAGTGTAAGGGAAATCCCATGCAACATATCAAATAATTCTACATAACATGTTAAGAGGTGGCCTATAGTGATGTTTACCTTATGAGATTATTCCCTTGAAATCTTGAGGGACAAGTTTTAGAATGGTTTACACATCTCCCTCATGGTTCAATCACCACCTTCATAGATTTAGATGAAATTTTTGTGTCCCAATTTTCATATAATAATCAAACATGGAGTAGTATTGATTAATATGTGTAACACTAAACAAAAACCTGGGGAAAATTTCTCACCTTCCTTCAGCTTAGAGACATCTAGTTTGTCATTTCCCCTTGCATATGTCTAAAAAATAAATGGTTAATGTCTTCATACAAAAATTGAACACAAAAAATGGTTTTCACATCTAATTACAATGTGTTAGCACTTTTTCTGAAATTATTGTTAAAGGATTAACCATTGAAAGGACTTAATTTCAAAGGGGCAAGTTAAAGTTTATAAGAATAAAAATACAATAATAACCAATCGAATGATAAATCTAGATTTTGGTCCAAGAATATTTTTTTTGTGAAAGATGATGTAACTAATAATAAACATGTGCAAGAGTTCATCCTATAGTGAAATGGTTAAGTGGTGGAATTGTTGTGTCATGGCCACCAAGGTTCAATTCTTTGTTGGGCTTTTGTGATCGCAAGCATTATTCCTTCACTGATCTAGTCTACTCAAAATCTTGACCCACAACATTAATGTTGTTAATGGTGTTTATGGAATGTTCCATGAATTGATGATTGAGACCCATTCACTCGCTAGGTTGGTGTGCTCATGGACTTTGTACCCCTAGTGGGCTATTGTGGTCATGAGAGTGGACTATTACTTGCATTCATGCCTAGGAGGAATTCCCTTGATTGTGGCCTCCATGCTGGCTTAAGCCAAGCTAAAAATTCTTGATGTAACCAATAAAAACCAATAAACATGTGCAAAATTACAACCCACATCATCTAATGATCAACATATACCACAACAATAAAATGTCTCTAGTACTATCACCATCAATCAAGGAAAAAAGAGATAGAATAATCAACCTAAATGTAATTACATCCCTTTGGGCAATCCAATTGAAGTCATTTTCGTAAAATTTCCTAGGCTAATCTTATAAAATTCCCCATGACCAAACCTTTTGGGGAAAGTCAACCTAAACTCATATGGTACAAGGATAATGAATATTGTGAATATCACAAGGTTAAAGGCCACCATACCTCCAAATTCATGAAATTGAATAATCACATACATGATCTTATTTTTATACAAGAGAGATAACTATAGAAGGCCTATATTATAACTCTCCCAATGAATAACTAGGCATATACACACAACCCTTCCCATCATATAATGAAGGGAAATATTATGGATCTTATAAAATAGTATCATACACCTACACCAATACCATTCAAATCCCATCCCATGATTCAATCATCTACCATATAGAATAATTTCATGAACATGTTGATAACCTCACTATCAAAGTAGCCAATTGTGTCATTTATATTTGAAGGGACTGAGTGACAATACAAGGAGAATCCTCTTCTTCATCTCCTACCACATCTTCCAAATATAACATCTTAGACCATTTATGGGCCTCTAGGATTGGAAGGATGAACCAATTACCCTCTCCCTGGAAAGCTATGTGTAGCTTATGCTAAGCCATATGGTGAGTAACTTCAAGTCATGGTGTGCATCCATCACACTAAGAATGGCACCAACAACTCAATCAATAGGGTGGGCCTCTAAAATAAGGTTTCTAGTCACTGCTTAAGGACTTAACGTCTTACTAGTGCCCAACAAGCCACTTGAGGCTTTAACCAACCCTACTTGGGGCCTTAAATACCTCACATGAATGTGGGTATCTCCCCTTTTATATTGGCAATGTCAGAAAGGTACTCGTCAATTAGACCTTGGCTTTCACCTTAATCATTTATATAGAATCCCAAAGAAAAAAACACTTCGGTTCATACCCCTTGGAGTGATCACTTGTCCAAAGGAAATCCCTTCTATAAAAATAAAATAATATGTAGTGATTTCTTTTACACCCAAGATCCACAAAGGTGTGGGGAGAGGATACTTTCACCAACACCATAGTGTTCTACAACAAAATGTGCAAACACACCAAACACAAAAGAAATTGATTCATTTTAAACCCAACATACAAATGTTAAAAAAATGAACACATAAAATCCTTTAAGAACATGAATTATTAGTTTAGATAATTGTTAGTGATCCAAATCTGCACCCCTAATTCCAAGCTATGAAAGAACTTAGCAGGTTTAGATGTAACATGTAACTGCTTTCAGGTTGTGGGTGTCTTATTCGAAAGAAGACCTCCAGATTATGGGTTGGCTCCCATTTTGATGCCACCTAAATAATTATTTCTAAGGGAAAGGGTAAGAAATGCATAAAACATGAACATTAACTAAAAATACCTAAGGTGATACACCAAAAAATTGACTAAGACCTGATAACATCCTATCACATTCAAAACAATATCATAAAACTTTGTTTACAAAACTCATTTTCACATGCATTTCACATAAATAATTTATAAGAAGGTCTCTAAACAAGGCTTTTAGAAGGAAAATAAAAGGTCTCACAACTAACAACACTATTAACTAACACAACTTATAACTTGTTACTATGCATTTTTTGCTAAACAGATGCCTAAACATGAGACAAGTTTGGAAGGAAAGATAAATTTCACAAAACAAAATGATCAACCACTAACAACATACTATGAAACATGAAATGAGAAGGTAAAATGCTCTATTTTATTGATTAAAAGTACTCATTGTATCACAAGTCCATCTGAGTTACACTATTGCTCCATAATGAAAAATAACTCCAAAAACCAAAGCTATCACTCTACTGGAAAGAAAGAACTCCCTCCAAAATGAAAAAATGAAGTTACTTAAGCAAAACCCATCAAATACCCTCACACATGTCCATCTAGAAGGTTTTGGTTGGATGCAACAATGAGGCCAAAAAAGAACCTTCTAAAATCACTCCAAAAAGTCCTCCAAATAGTCCAAGGTCAAGCCAAGACCATAATCATGCCAAAAGTGTGACAAAATAGCCTCCAAAATAGAACATGTTCCTAAAAAATAGTCAAATTCACCACTCACACACCCTCCTCAAGTCTGCAAGTCATCATTTTGTCTCCCAGCCTTGACCCATGCAATATGTCTGTTTTGAAAACACAAGACTCCAAAAGAGAATTAAAGATAATAACTTGATTAAGTGATTCATAATACACTACTTAATCAAGTTATTTTACATTTTAAAGAAGAATACAAGAGGGCCTCACCACCTCTTTGAATTGCATTACATTTGCATTAAAAAGACACAATAAAAATTATTTGCAAATCACTTAAATGATATATTTATACTTTGAAATAAGATTCAAAATACAATGCCATACCAAAATGCTTTCAAAAGCATTAACCAAAGTAAAACTCCAAGGAATTTGATCATCTTCACTTACCTCATTCTGCACTCCAAGGCCACACACTTGGTCAACATATTTGATTTTTGAAGGCAAAACAAAGGTTCAAATTTTGTCCTATGTAGGAACAGGGACTCCACACCTCTTGGGAGGCACATTCACCATGTCTTGAAAGCACCATGATGACCAAAGGTCAAATGCATTCATGTGGGACTTAGCACATTTTACATGTCTCATATTGAAGGACTTAACAATATTGAAACAAGGCAAAAAACATAAGGTATAAAGATGCCTAAGTCCAAAATCCAGCATTCGGCCCCCACTTCACAATTAAATGTGTTTCACCTTTTTTAAAAAGATGGGAAAAATCCCATTGGTCACCAAAGAATAGGGTTCTAACCGTAATCAACAAAAGAGAGCAAAAAAAGTGAAAAGAGCATCATTTTCACCATCAAGTATTCTAGAAAATGATATGCTACCGCCATGAGGGTTTGGAAATTTCCACTGAAAATGGTGCTTTCAACTAGTTTTTATGGATTTTTTTTTGATGAAAAACACATGGAATAGTAGGTAAATGCATTCATTTGTATCAAAACTATGTTTTCTCACTTTTTTTGAGCTATTTGAGGGAAAAAAAGTCGCGGTCTATAGAGTATTTATGATTATTTTGCTTCACTTTTTCCCTCTGTGGTTATTCATACTGCTTTCAGCTACCAAGAGAAGCTTGAATGAAATCTTCTATAGAAAGAAAAAAGCTTTGAATGTGCAAAAAAAAAGAGCAAAAATCTCAGGTAAGCCTTAAATAGACTCCATTTTTTTTATTTTTTTAGTGAATAAAAGAAATTTTTTAGTCTCAAGCTTAAAAATAAAGCATAAAAATGCTTATTTCCTTTAGCATTTATTTTTAAATGGAGGAAACCCCAATGTTTTATTGTTTCATGAAGAAATATAACCATTCAGGCCACGACCAAGAGAATGGAATAGGGTTTTTTTTAATGCATTTTATTGCTTGCTCTAATTACCTCCATGAAATTTATCTTTTTGTATCTCTGTATTTACAATTTAATTGCAAAAACCCAAGTGAGTTTCCTATAATTTGTAAAGAAGATGACCCTTCGTCATGGCTGTAGAGAGAAATATGGGTTTTCTGTGTTTTTTCTGCATTTTCAATTGAAACCCAGATGGGTTCCTTTCAATTCTTTTGCATTCATTATTTTGAAACAGGCCTAGCTGGGGTCCTTTTTTGGAAAGATAAACCATTCCTTGTATTAGCTCTCAAAAACATAGGCGGAAAACCTCAAGAGGCTACCAATCTCTTGGTACGTTTTAGGGTAACAGACAAGGTCAAATGAATTAAACCTTCTACTCTTTAGGTGCTACCAGACCTAGGCAGGTGTACCTATCTGAATGAAGCAAACTTGACTTATGATTATCCTTCTTGCAATAATTTGTTCACAATGGCAGATGGAGGTGAACAAATGAATTCAAACTTGATACAAATAGCAATAGTAATCTTCTTAATCTAAATCCTAAAATGCTCAATTAACAGAAGTAAAGAAACTGAATGAATCCAAATGATGAAATGTAGAGACCAGTGCCTTATTGGGTATGCGGAGTCAAATGAAACAGAAGTGGGAAACTTATTTTGGAAAAAATTCAAATTGCCAGCATATGATCTAATTATAACTTGTATAAACACGCAGGATTATGACTACTAAGCTCTACTTTAATAATCCAGATGAATCTCCCTGGTTACTATGATCAACCAAAAGGATTTAATCTCTCCTAGAGAGAACCAGTTAATTAACCACACAGATACATCAAATGTGCACTAATAAACTGAAGATAAACTTGTTACATCAATTTAAACAACCAGAAAGAATTAACTTGGAGACAGCTTAGCAATACTTTTCAATAAACTCAATAGACAATTGACACCAGAGATAAACTGCCACACCAACTGATTTTCATTGAAATCACCATTTGAAAACATGCATCATAGTCTCTAATAAGAGAATTCTACTCTACTATATCCATCTCTAATCTGTTGTATCTATCTAAGATCTGATGATATCATTTACAATCAGGAGTGCATATTTATACACCAACATCAAGAATCATATTGCTTTGAAATTCATGTTAGTCTACCACTGAATTCAGGCCCATTTCATGTTGGCCCTATAGTTATGCTGAAGGAAATTAAATCGCCATCAGTCACCTCATGTTAATTGTGTTTTGCTGTGACCTTCCACCGTCGGGGAGACATCATATCGATTACACTATGTCATGCCAAGGGTGGGTCCCCCATACACTTTTCAATTGTTGAGACACAAGAAGTTCTCTCACCGATGTGTTCTTTTTGTTTCATTCACAGTCATCATAACATTTTGATATCAGAGAGACCTCACATAATGCATATTATGTCTTACCAAAAACGCCTTTATCTCTTGTGTGTCGCTGTGACTATTCAATTTTCGTGCCGACAAAGTCCATTCATTTCATTCCCTTCACTAATACATTATAACGTTCGGGAGACCTCTCATAGATAATACTTCGTTATACCAAAAACCCACATGATGCATTCTTGATCGCCAAGACAATCCAAATATCACGTCGATAGAAACCCTTTTGTTTAATGTCCATGAGACTGAAGGTCATTCATCGAGACCTCACACCGAAAACTTAGTCCGGCCAAAGTAAATCCCTCGCATGTTGTTTGGTGAGACCACAAGAGTTTTCCATGACATTATATTAATGTCGCAACTCTTGTCGATGTATCC